>NCSK02000047.1:0-153091 GCA_002276475.2 Chlorociboria aeruginascens | reverse complement strand
ATGAGGAAATGGAAGTGAGCTCAGAATTAGAATTAAGCTCTCTAAATTTTTAAAAATATCCGCAGTTTGGAAAAGCTATAATTTTTTTTTTTTTTTATTAATATTTAACATATTTATTGCTAGCCTGCTCTTCTAAAAGCTATGCATTAAAATGGGCGTTATTCTTCTTTTCTGCCCAATACGCCTCGAACTGAATCTTTTTTCGTTTTAGAAATTTTTCCTTTCCAGCAAATGTTGCTCTGTCCAACATCGCATTACCTAGGTCTTCTTTATATAGAACCTTCCAAAAGATTTGGTCGATATCAAAACTACTCCTTGACGCAAGATTGAACCAGAAACGCTCGCTGTCCCACGACTCCCGCATTCGAGCCGAGAGGCGCGGCTCCCTCAGGGTTGACCAGCATATTCGAAGGTCGTAGATCATCGCAAAAGATCCGGGATGGCCCGGAGTCGTCAACGATACTATGCATAGGGATTAGCTTGCCGAAGCAGTGGTGCGAGGTACCGGTTCCAGGTGATGTCTCCGTCTTCGAAAGCTATGTTGCGCTGCGTCTCGAGATGTGCCTGTAGGCGTTGCGCGCGTGTGCTGCGAAGTAATCGCTCGAAGAAGCAAATGGGACCTCGTTCATGTCGTAGGCCAGTGGTGGCTCAGCAACAGTCCATTCGCCAGAGACGGTATCCTGGGAGATGGCCCCGATGCGCGGGAATTCCAGGCGTGAAAGCTCCAGCATAAAGCCAGCGATCTGTTCGTAGACAATGTCCAGCATTGCCTCGTCAATATCTGGATCCAAAATAGCAGGATCGGGTTCGTTCCTGGTGGGGTTTCTCAAGATATCGCCGAGATTCTCCCCTTGCATAAACTCCTCGATCATAAATGGTCCTAGCTGCTGCGGACTCTCCCCAGTAAGACCCCAATGATACACACGTGGAACAGGAATGCTTGTATATTCAGAGAGATAGTTCATAATCATGACCTCGTTCTTGACCTTTTTCACTCGCCACGGCTCGTATACTTTCCCCGGAAGCGGAAAGCGAATAAGGACCCGCCGGAGACACCTTAAGCTTAGGAATGATCTCAGATACAAGGGTCTTCATTGTAATGTATCAAGCTTCGCCAAAAATAAACTCTCCTCTCAATTGAATAACTTTTGATACGGTCAACTGTCCTCTATGCGGATATAACAACATCTCCGGGCAGCTCGAGATTCCAACCTCGATGTCCTTGATCAACTGTGGAAGCTCGGCCTTGATCTGTCCAAAGAGCACAGTACTTAGACGTTGACGCAAGTGTGCGATTCCTAGACTGGCCCCGGGAAGGGTTCGAAAATTGCTCTCGGCCAGGAACAGCGCCTCTACGACATTCCGGTCCTGCTCCTTGTCGCCGGAGTCGAGGTTTCGGACCACATGCCAGCCAAGGGCGAATTCGACCTGTTCGTTTCGAGCGAGGCTTAGAAAGAGCTTTTCGCCATCACTGCCACTGACGAGCTGGTCGGACCAAGAGTCCGCAGCCCTTGAGGGTCAACCTCTCGAGCTTTCTTGAGGACCTGGCAAGTGTTAGCTGCTGCTTGCTTGACGCACCCAGGTGAACAATTCACAATTTGATTTGGGAAGTCGTTTTTAGCAGATATCACTGCGAGGATGATACTCCTTGGGTTGGCCATGTACTTGGCGACGAGATTCGTGACCAGCTCTACATCATGTTCAGTCTGATGTTTGTGCGAGTGCATCAAGCCCGGAAGATCTACGATGGTGAGCTACGGCTAGGTGGGCCCAGAGATCTCGACGCGCAGAATGTCTTCGGTGAAAGCGTTCCCACCAACTGATAGTGTGATGAAGTCGTTTAAGGAGGAGACTTTGTGCCGAAACTGCCAAAGACGGTCCTGCTCGGCTGACGACCGATTCTTCCCAGGGACCTAGATCGTCGGCGTTTCCTGGATGCTGATGGCCGGGGGTTTGGAGAAACTAAACAGCATTCGTAAATCTGTTTGGAAGATTCCCGAAAACTGACGAAAGCTGCCTAGGGTGACTAGGTGCAGGTCTCGTACAATGTTAATTTAGGCACTGCGTAAAAGCCATGAAAAAGCTTGCAAGATGAGAAGAGTAACATGGAGGACTAGAACGAAAAGATACGTCTTCAGAGTTCTAATTCGACCCGGTTGGTACCGCCCAAGATCACCAAATAAGCCTCACGGCGAAAAACCAAGCTGCCTCTCCATGAATTTGGCCTTATTTGCCCCGCATAGTTTGTCCAACCAAATATTACCCGGCCGTATAGCTACCTCCCCACGTATACATTGAACAGTATTTCCTTCCTTCCTCGATCCATCGCTCCCGTGGAGTAAATATCCTACAAAAATAAATAAATATACAATCTGATTTGCTTTCTTTTTACTTACCAAGTATCTTCTTTCCGTGTAGCTTGATAGACCTCGTGTGGAATTGTTAAGACTGCCGCTTTACTTAACGGGCCCGTAACATTGAAGTCGTAAATAAACCATGCTTTCACATTATTCTCCGAATCAAAGTTCGGAAGGAAGTGCATAGCGTCATGGCATTTGTCCTGCAAATTATTATTAAATGGTCGATAAAGAATTTGCTGACAAACGTCGCGCCCGAGGCAGTAGACCCGTTCTTGTGGGTCTGCTGGAATATCCGTGACCCAAGCTCGAATAATAACTCGTCGTGGATTGGCCATTTCTTCGACTCAAGAATAGGGGGGTATGTAACGAAGTTAGAACAGAGGATGTCGAGCGGGGTTATAAGGTTGGTCTGACATGCCCGTATCCTACCCTGTAACATTGTAGGGCGAATTCCTAGTCACGTGCTATTTAATAAGAAGAGATCCAAACTGCTCTAGTAGGAACCTTGTAAAGGAGTAGAAACGGATTTCCGGACAAAAAATCGGTAAGGAAACTATAGCCGGGGCACATAGGAGACCAAAATAGGTCCCACATTATAGTGCGCAAGCTGACTTGGGCGTGTTTAGGATGCTCAGACTCTGCTCAGGCTTGCTCACCCTCAGCTCAGGTTAAAGCAGCCGCTGCTCACGTCTAGAGACTGAAACAGAACGAGCGAGGATGAGATTAGAGTCTGACTTTCCTGGTAGTTTTACATACAATAGCTCACTTACTTCCCCTCAAGAGAAGACAATCAAGTTTAAACCAAAGTCACGTGTACTGCGTTCATGATTCAAATTTCAACCTCATAGTTGACAATATAGTTAGTCTAGCTGTTCAAACATCCCCTTAGTTAGGCCTGTAAATTGATGAGATCAAACCCTCTCAGGCCTTCATCTCATACATCTCATTTTCTTGTCCAAGCTATACCGTCCGTGCCGGGTCCACGAGAAGGCACGCTGCTTGCGGGGGTATCAGTTGCTTATTAGGCTGAATTACCAACACCTCACAGAGCCTTGCGCGGGGAAGCAGCGAGTAGCTTGAGTCCGGATGATTCTTGCACCTTCATCATCATACTCTGACTTCGACATTTTCTCTGGCTATCTACGACTTTTATCTGCTGGAAGAGAGTTTGTGGCAATATTCACCAGTGCCCGATCAGTCAAGGAGAGGAGCTATATTTGCGTCATTTTAGATTTCGAGGGCAAGCACCTCTCCCCTTTTGGAACCTTTACCGCTCACTATTAGCAAGAATAGATCTGCGAGCTTCTTATCTCGTGCAGCAATGTCAGTGAACACGAGTCAATACGAATATCAAAAATTGGATCGTTCTAAGAGGGAGGTTAGACTATTGAAGCTCCTACCGAAGGATGGCAATGAGAAGCTCAAATTAATTCCCGCTTGCCATCTTTTCCACGCTACTCTTCATGAAAAGCCGAAGTTTGTAGCCTTGTCTTATGTCTGGGGAGCGACCACGAATCTACGGGTCATACTCGTCGACAATACTCCATTTCGCGTAACCCAGAACTTGTACGATGCGATGATGGTACTTACCTATCACAACAAAGAAGTTTATGAGGATTTTAGCGACCGTCTACGTGCAGCTGCGAGAACGTCGATTGGAGGCGTTGGGTACGACCAAGATAGGCAGCTAGCAAGGGTTGGAGATGGGCGTTTTCTTGATGCCGTAATGCTTCTGCGGGATAATACTAAGTATATTAAGAATATCCACATTAAAGTTGAGCTTCAAAAGCTCCTCGCTAACAAAGGTATCAAAGAGAGAATTCAGAGTGAGATCATGATAGATGAAAGGCTAGGCTCAGAAATTAATGGAAAGAGCTTAGGGCGACTACCATTCATTATAAGAAAAGGGAATTTGGCTCTAAGCTCTGACTATGTTGAGCAAGGCGACTATGTTGCACTAATCAAGGGAACCCAGGTTCCCTTTGTTCTTCGTCGCCAATGCCAGGGACAGTATAAACTTATTAGTGAAGCATATGTTGATGGTATTATGGATGGCGAAGCAATGAAGAAGTGTGAATATGCTGTTGTAAAACTAGTTTAAGAGCATTCACGCCTTGTTAGTTAATATGTCAGTCATTATTATTGGGGCAAAGTCCTCACGTTTCCTCCAGATATATTCAGTACTCGAGAAAAGTACAGATTCACCACCGAATCCCCTCCTTTAATGAGTTTTAAGCACTTGAGGCATGTCTCATCATCCATTCTTCTGCCTTAAATTGATTCCATAAATCTCCTTGGATTTGCGCTAGTTTCAATCGCTAGGAGTATTAACCATTGAGGAGAAATTTGGGTCTACTAGATTTTGAGATAAAATCACTTTTAAGATCTTAGCGTTTTATTCTCATCAACCTTTTTGTTTCAAGCAGCTCTTTCATCAATTTTTCCTACTATATAGTATTGTGAATGGTCCCACTTGGGAAAGAGCCCTTTATAAGTTATGGGAATGCGGGGCATTTCGGATCCCTGCAGTGAGCCTATAGAGCCTTGATGCTATTAATCTAGTGATTGTTTTCTTGAATTACGAAGTAACTACCTTATACTGTTAGTTTCTGCTTGTTGGTATCACCAAAGGTGGTGATTATATTGATGATATAAGAAGTGAGAGTCAATGGTTTGCAAGTAGTGTGTATTGAGTCTAGGGCTAGAAGAGAGAGGTGGGGGGAGGTCCCCTTTATAAACCCAAGGGGTGCCTCCCAGTGAATCCTAATGATCCACAGCTAGCCTATATGAATCCTCCTATTGTTCCCACAACTGTGGTGGATTATGGAGTTAATGCAACGCGATTACTAATAAACGCGCCTCAAGGTTATCGCCGTGAACTTGGCGCGCCACCAGGATGTTGGGCATCCAATAGATGTACTGTAGATATACTATTAGTTACCGCTAACCCAAACTCTTAAAACCCCTCACTCATCTATCCTCAATTCTCTCTTCTCCCCCCTACTTCTTCTCATATTAAACATTCGAGACTTCCCTCACAAACCTTGTTCTTGTCACACAGTCATGGCAAAGCGTATTCTTCTCACTGGTGCGAATGGCTTTGTAGGATCCCACATTCTGGATCAGCTTCTGGGAAGTGGCTTCTCAGTCCGCGCGATCGTTCGAAGTGAAGCCAAATCTAAGCAAGTATTGTCTGACTTCCCTAACTACGGATCTCAACTCGATTTTGGTATTGTACCAGACATCACGACATCGGGCGCTTTTGATACAGCCGTACAAGCAAACCCCCCTTTCGATGCAGTCGTCCATACCGCATCGCCATTTCTGTACAGAGTCATTTCCAATAATCGCGAATTCTTAGATCCTGCAATCAAAGGAACCTTGGAAATCCTCAAGTCGATTAAAGCGCATGCTCCGACGGTGAAAAGAGTCGTTATCACGAGCAGTTGTGCCGCTGTCGTGAATTTCGCAGCGGATCCGATTGCTAGCCCCCAAAAGATTTATACAGAAGAGGATTGGAATCCAACGACGTGGGAGGGTGCTCTCACTGGAACGCAAAATAGTGGATATCAAGCCAGCAAGAAATTTGCGGAAAAATCTGGTATGTACGAGAAAGTACTATTTGTGAAACAGAGTTGACAGGTCCAGCCTGGGATTTCGTCGAAACTGAGAAGCCGAATTTCGATTTGGTTACTCTGACACCTCCGATGGTGTATGGGCCCATCCGACATTCGGTCGCAAGTGTGAAACAGCTCAATGAATCAAACTCGAGGATTTGGAAACTATTTATCGATTCTTCGAAAGATAAAGAACTCCCTCCAAATGGGATGCATGTCTACGTGGATGTCAGAGTAAGATATCAGTCATATCTCGTAGAAAACCACTAAATTTTGTTAGGATCTCGCTCTGGCACACGTGAAAGCTGTGACGTTACCAGAAGCTTCGAATCAAAGATTCATCATTTGTCAAGGGCAGGTTACGTCGCAGAATATCTCGGACATCTTGAGGTCAAGTATCCCAGAGCTGGAGGAAAGAACTCCAAAGGGAACACCGGGTGGGAATCCCCTCTCCCCAAATGCGTACACTTGTAGCAGCTCTCGCGCAGAGAAAGTTCTCGGGTTGAAATTTAGAAGTAAGGAAGAAACATTTGTAGATTTGGCTAAACAACTACTCGCTATTGAAAAGGAGGAACAGTAAATGTTATACAATTACATAGGCGCCAGTACATATTCAAGCAGTAGTTTCCTTCCCACGATAATCCCCTGATAATCCCACCTTCTTCCACGGCTTAAAAGGATTATCCAGATCAATTAACGCTGGTCGCAATTCAGGGAAATGTCGCGTTAACACACTTGTCATCGTCTCATTCTGTACCCAATCCATCCCCTCCTTCGTATAAACTTCTTCTTTCCATGCATCCCCCGCCAGAAATCGATCACTTTTGATCCTCCTCGTTGCCATTAAAATAAATACCCTGAATGCCGTGTCGCTAAACCCGAATCCTTCGGGGAATGGTTCACATAACATTCCGATCTGAAGATCCACTTTCTCAAGATTGTTGTCATAAACTGACCTGAGTTGAGCGGCGAGCGGTGCGTTGCCTCCTGTTAATTCAAGAAATGTCTTCGGCGCTGTCATATGGAAAAGTCGTCGGAATGCACAATATCGAGGCACTCCACGTTCTCTGTCGCGGAAAATATCGATGGTGCCCATATCCCGAACTATCCCGTCCGGTGTATGGAGATTTCGTAGGAAGTTCGGAGTGTTGTTGTGGGTGATTTTCCCCGGGTAGTTGATTCCGAATGAGTAAAAAGCATCGCCCATCGATGTTTCGGGATCAATGGCGTACTGTGCTTTTTCGAACGCAACTTCCTCCATCGGCATGGTCTTGGTGTGCTTGCCGGAGTGAACGTTGAAGAAGGCGATGTCATCTAGAATTATTAGCTTTGGAGGTAACCAGGGAAGGAATCGCGTACCAGGGATGAGAGCATGAAGGCGATATACTGAAACAAATTCTTCAGTTATGGAGAATGGGACATTGTCCTGATCAACTCCCGATCCTGGAATTCCACCGATGAGTTCGTTTTTGGAAACACGCCCAATGGCTTTATTCAATTTCTCCCCAACTAAACCCCACCAGTTTGCATGCATACCCAGATTCAATGTGGGATTACCTAGGATAGCGGGCGTCCATTCAACGGTGTGGATTTTTGCCATTAAAGCACAGTTTATAATGCGTGCGGTGTCGAAGAGTTGATCACTAGAAGAGTCAGTATTTGCCGAAGCGTCTTTGGAATAACTTACCTGCTCCAGTGACAATTTTTCTCCAGAAGCCTATCACAGATTGCATTATGTTCCAATGCAAATAACGTATGCAATAATTCAAGACCAAGCCACCAGTTTGAATTGAAGCCAGTCTGCGGCAATCCATCCGCAGCTCTTGGTAGGAATCCCTCATGGCCTTTCTCAGTGATTGCAAGTTTCCCATTAATAGCAGCTCCTCGGAGTACGGTTGTCGCTGCTTCGTCGGACCCATAAATCTGAGATGCGTCCCACCAAGCCGTATTGGTGTTTTCGTATGCTGGACATGAAATGTCCGTTTTGGAGAGGGGTGCATCAGGTACGGAACGGGGCACTTTCATACTTCTGACGTTTACATGTCCGGATGGCCAATGGTCTCCTGCTGGAAGTGGCACCTCAAAGTTGTCTGTTCCCTAAAGATGATGTCAGGAAATGCTTCGCATACCTGGGTAGGAGGAGGCACCTACCTGCACGTGATTTGCCCAGTCGTGGACTTGAAACTGGATCCATGCTGCCGCCAGAAGATTGAGGGTCTCAGCTGGTTTGAAAACAGTCCTCTTCAATAATTGCTCACTAATGTATCTTGGATTTGGCGTTAATAACTCTTCGTCGGTTGGCTTTCTGGTGAGGTGTCTTGGAACATTCCTCCCGAATCGCATGCTTCTGCAGCCCATATGTGGCTCTTTCAATGAATTGAACAATCCGTCGGAATGACGTGTTGTAAGATATCGACTATCACTCATCGGACATGCTTGGCTGCTAATTGGCGTGGGATATACATCGTAAAGATTCTTGGCGCGGAGCTCTAGTCGAAGAGCTACGATATTGAGGGCTCCGAGCCACGGCGGGAGCTTATGCCACGGAACGACCTTATTGATAACCTTGAAAAATAAAATGAAAATATGATCGCCGATAGATAGCGTCGCCATCTTTCACCGATGTCGAAGAAGGCGGGTAGGTAATGAAGCAGCGATGGAGGGGGGATTGATGATGAAAGTGGGCGACGGAGGGGCCTCGACGATTGTAAATAATGAATAATGCAATCGAGAATGTTCGGGGAGGAAGAGGACAACGTGTATTTGAGTCCATTCAGATCTTATTGTGGATGTAGATCCTTTGAGCTGAACTGCGCAATACACTTGACCGACGGAACTTGCAGTGGCGCCCTTGGGAACAGACTGGACGGTACGAGTGCCGTAGGTACCAAGACTGATGGGCTGGGAAGGGATGAATCGATTCAGTCCAGGCTCCCGGGACCTGCAGCACTTCTTTTCCAGGGGATCCAATAGGAGCTTTTATCCGGCCCTGTAAGGCTGAGGAGGGCATCTCTTACTGGCCTCGGAGTACGAGCGCCGTCCATAAATAGGCGTGTCAGCATTCCTTCGGACAAGCGTTGACGTGAGTACCGTGAGTCAGATGTCGGGGCTTGCGTTGCCCAGTCCTTGCCTGAGATCTGGCACTGGCGTCGTCGGAACCATTGCTCTCTTCACAGGCATCATCAGCGGTGGACCGGCTGGTCGGCTTCCTCCATGTAAGACTTCGCACGTTGATGTCACGTGGTGAACATTTGCGATCTCCCCCCTTTCCCAAGTGTCGGCACAATCCGGTGGCCAGAGTTGCAGTCGCTTGAGGACGAGTACGCATAAATAAGCAATTCTCCCTTCGGCATCCTCCCCAGAGTTGTATTTGCCACCGCATTACGGTGTAAGCCCTTGATCTTAGAGTTAGGGAACCTCGCATCGATCTCCCCGTAACCTCGTCCTCCTGCCTGGCGGTTTCTCGCCCCTCAAGCGAATTGCTCCAACCGTTTCTATCCATTCCATGATACACTTTGTGCGGCGTACTGTTCCTGTGCCACAAGATGTACTTAGCAACCCGGGACTCCTGGCTCGGGGACTGATGGGACGGGTACGGGACGATAAACGACGTCCAACCCCTCGAATAGAAGCTTAATAGAAGCTTACAGGGACTTGATTGGCCGTGAAAGAAGCATCAATTGAGCTGGGCTATGGCCCGTATGAGTAAGCCCCACCGCATCTAATGTCTTTTCAATCCACTATGAGTATCATCTGCAGATGCGAGAAAAAGAAATTCCAATGTTGAGCTGCCGAATGGCAATGCAGGCCCGGCTTTTATTCTAAAGTGCAAGAAACCTTTAGGTCCTGTTTTTGTATCAGCGGCCCCAAAGACAGTTTTATTCTTTTCGGTGACTGTGGGCCTTTTCGTCGTGGCAATGCTGGCACATAGAATATGTGGAGTAGATCTGGCCCAGGAAATATATAGAAACTATAGAAATTATAAAAATTAAAATATAATTAATTTAGGAAGTATTTATTTTTATATTGTAATTATACATTTATTGGTTTTGTGGATTCTACCATGTACATATGTTGGTAACCCTCAGGGGTGATTGCAATTAAAATAAAAATTAATAATGTCAAAAATAATTTATATATTAAATTTAAAGCTGGAAAAGATTGGAAAAAAAAATTTTTTATATATTTAAAAAAAGTGCCTCCTAATAAATCCTATTAATTTACCAATTATTTTTTGTTAATTTTTTATATTTATTTATAAAGCCCAAAAAAGCAATATATAAAATTATTTTTATATATGCCTCGATATTAATTTATTATATTATATATATATTTATTTTATTAATAATTAGTGATCAAATAAATATTGCAAATTATTTTAAACAAACAAATATTTTGTTAAACATAAACTTTTTATTCAAATTAAAAAATTATATTGTTTATGTAAAATTCTATCATACGTCCAATTTCCAAATCTAATAAGTTTCTTTGGGCCCTGGTTAAGATGTTTTCGATGCCGTTTCTCCATTGTTTTTATAACTGTGACCATTCCTCTGTATGGTATTTATCTATTCCAAAATTAGCAATTTAAAGTTTGATGCTTTAATAACTTTACCTTACCCAGAACAAAAGACAGCAAGCGGGAAGAATTACTTAGGCATACGGTGTTGAAGATTTTGCAAAGCACATTTTATTTTTGACCAATCTCCTGTTCCGATCTCGACATCAATTGGTTTTGGTCCAACTTTAGAGACGCTTGCATACTTAGAACAAAATTCTGTACTGTGTATAGTACAATTACATTGTCATTTAACAAAAGAGTATTCGTTTAAAGGTGGAGAAATAGAGAACAAACTGACGGTTACTTAAATACGATTATAAGTTCAAAAGTCTTAGCTATACCGAAGAATTTAAAATTAGGAAAAGTAAAGTGATGGGAAAGATTTGTTCTAGTAATGTTTGAATGAGGAGAAGCCGGTATGTTTTATAATATAATATTCTAACAAATCTGAGCATTCCGCTGGATCATTATTGTTAGAAATATGGGCTAGATTTCTTGTTATAGGCAACCATAAACATTTTTGTATTATTATTAGTTAGTTGGATGGGTTGCACAGCTATGCTAGGTTATCTGTTATGTTTGTAAAAATGATATATATGGGTCAAAATATTGGGTGAGAATAATCATCGAAACAAAATATACAAAAATATTATATTGCTCTTAACAAAAGCTTCAGCATTCAACCACTTCAATGTATCTGCGCCAAAAAAACACACCTGGGGTATCAAATACAAATCGTGAGTCGTTATATCGTCCATCATCTGTTCCGCCAACATTATGTTAAACAACACCTGAACCCAGCATTCACTTCATATCCTATACTCATAAAGTATGGGCTGTTCAAAAGAAAGTCTCAAATCCCTTGTGCTTTTACAGCCATCTCTATCCTCTCACTCATGGTATGATAGTTGGATTGATTAATCATCGTCGCCGAACTGACTTAACAGCTCCAGATCACCAACATCCACTCCTGCCGTAGTATCATCACCATCTTCCATTACATCTTGTCTCCTCTCAAAGAGGGTAGTCGAGTTTTCTTCACCCTTCCGTCGGCTTATGAAATGGCGATCAGGTTTCAGCCCTGCATACATTGCAGCAGCTACAGGAATCAATCCGTGCTTCATTGCTTTTAGCATCATAAGCTGTCGTCCACCCATTCTCCAAGGAAAACTGATTACATGACTACGTTTGTAAGTAGCAAACAGAGCTGATGCTCTTAGAAGCGCCCAGGGCGTGTAATCTTCTGCAACACCGTCTAGAAGAAGAGATGTTAGGGCAGTGGTGCCAAAAGGTCGGATTGCTGTAAATATGGAATAGCACTCTGCGACAGCCGGATCGAAGTTGAGCCTAGCTGCGTCATCACTCCTGCCTCCAGGAAAGTGTTTTTTCCAAACAGCCTTGAGTGATTCGAGGTCGTCGTTGAGATGCTTCAGAATCACTTTCCATTCTGGATATGTGAGAGCTTGTTTATTCGCCCAAGTGCTTCTTTCAACCAAGTCGTCATCCCAATAAGACGCCTTGGACAGTTGCATTTGCTTATTTAAATCAACGAGTTTACTCTCTATAGCCTTCTCGGCGGTACATTTCAGCCGATCGATAATGTTCCAAGACTTGTGATCGAGAATATCTTCCTCGTAGGCTGGGGTCCGGACTCCTCCCGAGAACTTCTTCTCCTTCATTCGCTTCCAATCCTCGTCAGCAAATACATAGCCTTGTTTCGGTTGATCAACAAGTAAACCAAGTAGCGTACTCAATAACACCGCTTTCTCGGAATCTACGCTCTTGAGCATATAGCAGAGCCGTTCCTTGAATTTGGTACAACTACCAAGTAAACTTTGTTGCATATTAAAAGCGAATGCATCTTTCAGAAACGCCGAAGTGGGATTTGCCTGTCCCCGTGTAAGAGCCTCATACGTTGTTGTGACTTTTCCGACGAAGCCTTGTTTCACTAAATCTGGTTGGAGTGGAACTTCCGCAGTCGTGAAATTGTCTACAATACTTGGCTCCCAACATATCCATGCAATATCGCCATCATAATCACCACCGGATAATTTTGCCGCTAGTGATGATTTTGCGGGTGGTGATGATCCTTCGGGTTGTAGCTCCCCCTTGGTAGGAAAAACAATGACGTCCTTGTAACCATACAACTCCTCCTTGAAAACAACCTTCACCTTTTGTATGTCACTGACAAAGTGCGCAGGGTTTCTCGCAACTAAAATTTCCATGCCCTTCAAGTTGACACCCGAAAGACCAGAAATCTTGTCAGTAAATGTTGTGAAATCCAGGAAAACCTCCCCTTCTTCCAAAACACCTTCGAAATCGGGAACCATATAGGCATAAGTAGATCTTGCTACATTGATATTTAACTTTTTCTTTAGCTGGTCGCATTTGCTCCGGAATAACTGTCGAACCATATCTTGCAAGAACTTGCAAGATTTCGGGTCAAACCCGCAGTCAAGAAGGAGATTTATTTTTTCTTCAATGCTATCTGGGAGACCAGCAATCCAAGTAATAACCCCAGCCTTCAATCGGTTTTTACTACCCGGATTTTCCTCATGAATCCATATCCGCAGATCCAAGCTATTGACCATAGCATCTACCATACTTTTCATCTCTTGGTCCAACCCTAGTTTCAGAAGATTCGATATGGCCTCCTGCATCGCGCTCTCTCGCCCACCACCATCTTTTGACCTGTTATCAAGAATGGGAAGTAGTTGGAGATTTAATGTTGCCGGTTTCAAGGGACCGGACCATCCAATAACTTCAAATGTACGATGGCTGCGATGACTTGGTTCTAGAGCGTCAACTTTCCATTTTTGCTGCGATTCGTATACCTCGATCCAAATATCTTTAGAGTTATCGTTGTGAACACTCCAGAAACCTTTGGCACCACCAATTCGAGCCTGAAACCCAGTGGGTATGTAGGCTAATCTCAGTTTCTGCACAACCTCGCGTGCTAGCGACCAAGATATCCTACCAGCGCCGTCAGTCATTTCTTCTTCACCCAATTTAAGGTCGTCCTTGAATATTATCTGTGTCGTTTCTAGGGTCACCGTTTCGTATGTTCGAGAAAGGGCCAAAGAAGTTCGTTGGAAGAGTTTTAAGGACTTCTCGCTTTTATTCTTAGCGATTGGCCTTATGCAATTAAGCAGAGCATCGATTGAGAATTCTGAACGGTCTATATTGAGATCTGGTATTTGCTGATTTCCAAGACCTTGCCCTTCGACGGCAAAGAAGTACACTCTGAAGGGGGTTCGACTTGCAGGTTTATCAGCTTTCCCAAGTTCAAGTTTGAGAACCTTCTTTTCTTCGGGTTTTGTAAAGAATGGCTTCCATGTCCTTCCAAATATTCGATGGTTAGCATCGATGAGCCAATCGATAATTGTTTCGCGGCTTGTATTGCCAACGTTGTTCAGGAACTTGGGCAATTTATCACCGGTCAAGTCAGGAAATTTGATCTCCAATAACCGATCGCTGCCAAACCTTCTATCTAAACGATGACTAAGATCCAACTTCATTGGCTTTAGTTGAAAATTGAAAAAGGGTCCCGAGTCGGCATTGTAGAAATCTAAGGACGCTGAAAATATGACAGTGTATACTCCGCGACGGAATTCAGACTGATCTGTCGCAGATTCCCAAGCTCCCTGGCTGGATCTCTCGGGAAATGATTTACCTTTTAGGGCCGGAAGTGATTTCAGAGTGGCCCAGAACTGGTCGTAATTTTGGAATTGGTCGTTATGTTTGAATAAAGGAAGAACAATATTCTCATCCAGAGAGACCCCGGCGTGAAGGAAGACTCGAGTAGCTTCATACCTTATGCTGAAAGGAGTGTTGATCAGCCAGGATGGTTGCTCGGCTATGGGGAGTTAGTGGATGCCCTTATCCAGGAGATAGAGAGAAGAATGCTAGAATATAAGCTCTTGCGTGAAAATTCACTCACGAAAAGTCTCTTCGAGGCGCTCCCGAAGCGCCTGTTCCGCTGGGTTCCGCGGAAGAACCACATCTTCTGGTGGATCCACGGTAAGATTTCCAATAGCATTCGAGTCAAAGCTGCTTCCGAAAGATTCGGAAACCTGGCTATCATCTTTGCTTAATCTTGAAGTTTCCGTACCTCCCTTTGGATCGGACCGATCGGGAACAGTATCTTGTGTGCTAGCTTCAAATGAACGGTTCGAAAAGATACTAGTGGTAAAACTTGTACCCGCGCTTCTAGTGGATTCCCGCCTCAGGAAGGCCGCAGGTATATTCGAAAATGATTCTGCTTGAGGGAGAGGGAGGTCGCTTGGTCCCGGTATCTTTGGTTTCTTGTAGATGTGATCTTCAATGTTAGCGAATTGTTCCAATTGGCGTTTGGGTTCCGTTTTATGGGACTGAGTTCGGGGAGGGAAAGCAATTGGGAGCGGCGTAGTAGCTGCCGCAGGTAGAATTTTTGTACGTGAGGATCCGAGTGAAGAATTTATACCGGTCATTGGGGTTCCGAAGGCGGGCAAGAGGCGATCATAGTCACTTTTGAGAATATTGAATAGCAATGATTGTATTTCGCATCGTTCAGGGGTAGTCATATACTGAGTAGCTCCTGCTGATCTGGTTCTTGCTGGAATGACATCCCCATCGGCTCTCGGCTTGTTAACCCAGCCCTGAGCCAATATCTTGGCTTCCCCATCAAACCTTCGGAGCAAAGCATGAAGGCTATCCGCATCTTTGAAATAGAGCCTCCGAATCATATGTTCACATTTGTACGCCTCCCTGTGTTCGGCAGTGGTAATCCGAGCTTTGCGATCATTGGGTGACTCCGCGGCAGTTGCCGGTTCAACATTTAACAACCATTGTTGTGACAGGTTTGTGAAGATAGCATTGATGGCTTGATTACTGTCTTCACTAGCACGCCTTTTCGTGGGAGTGTTTGGTGTGCTTGCCGTCATTGTAATAATCCTCCCTCCCACTGGCAATTATTCTCGTTTTGGAAGGGACGATAGATTTGAGAGTGATATGGAAGCTGAGTTGTGTTAAGAGCGACCCGGAGCGAGCAAGCAGAAGGGAGCTGAGCAGACCTCGCGGGGTGGTCCAGAATGCATACAAGACACGCAAGGCTGACGATCTCGAAGCCCCACAGTAAGATAGGAGTTGGTGGAATCTAACGATTTGTGGATGGAATTCTATGTCTTTGAAAGGGAAGAAAGCAAAGAAGGAGCTTTGACTGCCAAGTCCTCCGAACAAGGGGCGGGTGAGAAACACGGGAAGAGCAGACAATTAATGCATTGATTCGAAATGCAATTGAAGGGGCAAGAGACAGCCAAGACGCCGGAGAACAGGAGGAATTGCTATGAGTGAATTTGAATTGAATTGGCAAGCTCCCCGGCAGAGATGGGAGGACGTGAAGGGAGACAGGAGGGATGGAGTTAAATAAAGCTGTTTCCTATAGCTCTTGAACGCAAACGCATTCTTCTAGCGGAACGGCGCGCATGAACACGTGATACCCCTTTCTGTGACAGCGGCACAAGCAGTGTTACCTGAGTTTGTGCAGATGCAACTGATGGAGATAAAGTTCTGGTCGTTCTCCTTCCATATTCACAACACTGAACATTAGCCAACGCATTTGTCTGAAGATGAAGTGCTTCTCGGATAGTGTCATCTCGGCAGTTCCCCTCCCCTCTCACTATGTCTCACATAAAGATATCCCACCTAAACCCTGCAATTCTTCATGACAAAAAAAAAAAAAAAGATATTTCGTTGAAGTTTATATCAACCTTACTCCTGTGGAATGCGCATCAGCCAGAAGTTGAGATTAAAAGCTTACTTATAGGATGATGTTTTCATTTAGCTGATGGATTTATTGACAGAAATCTGGAGTTAAAAGTAATACCAGAAGATCTTGGAGAAATTTAAATTTTGCTCCCCTGATATATTATAGTGAGGACCTGGAATATCCAAAAAGCTTGCTATAAGTAAGCGGAGAAGTTGTCTATAAATAGTGTCTTGTTCTATGAAGGCCAGAATGTTAAGAAGTCTTTTCAAGCTTCTCTTATTTGGCTTCGCCAATGGACTCAATCTTACAGTTGCAATTGTGGTGGCAATACATCCTAGCCACTCGCCTACGGAAATATGTTTGAAGACATCAATATTCAGGTGATGGTGGACGTCACAAGGAATTGATCTCTAATCGAGCATTTCAGAGGGAGTGCAGGATATCTAGTTAATCTTTATCCTTGGGTCCCATCTGGCAATGCAGTCTTCACACTACAAAACACTTTTGTCCCATTGTTTGCAGCTTTTCCATTGTCTGTGAATGTTCCTGGGAACGGAACAATTGGATTGGTCAATCCCCGCTGGCGGGATATGGATATAAAATCCAAGACATATACGGGTAATTTCTAGGCTTTGGGGTCCTATGAGGAACATTTCACCAAGGCGGCATATTTCCCAGCGCCAAATTCCTCTAGAAAAGTCTCTACAGATAAGTCGGAGGCATTGGTTTTATTCCTAGATGTAGTTCTAATCTATGGTGGGTTCTGACCATAATCAGTCGTTTTGAAACCTATCTATCCCTCATGCTCTCTCGCCCCTCCAGCAGCCAAAATGGAAAATGGGTAGAATAAATAAAAATCCGAGTTAGAGGTCAATGTGACTGTACTGACTATCAATAATTCCCCCGTTCTCGAATTCAGCGGGGATGGGAACAGTTCGCTTTTATCCTTCCGCAATCGCGTCGAAAATTCTTCTCAAAGCAAACAGACCGATATTATGCCATTAGCAACGATCGTCACCCAAGAAACGTTCCCCCTCCAAAGGCCGAGATCGAGCATTAGTTACTCGTGATGAGATAATACAAAGCATCTCTATAGCTTCGCAGACGAAGTACGTCTAACATGGATCAACTGTCGCTCGAGGTACCATTTCCGCCACGATGAAATGGGGCCGATACGAATATCTCCCAGAGGCACGCAATATGCGACGCGTCGCCGAGCACACCCAAATTCTAGTCACGACTGTGATTGATGCCTGGGAAGTCGAAGATGCGATGAGAGAAGAGCCAAACACGTGCTATATTCCAATATAGTACATACCTCGCAAATTAGTGGATGAAGTCTAGGAGGAGCTTGATGAAAAGGCTCGCCAGAATGTTATTGAAAAGCTTCATGAATACATATGTCAACTCTGATCCCTTCCGCTCGACACTCCCAGTCATTCGTGAAGGCAGATCCGAAAGCTTGCCTTTTCACTGTCTAAGGCCCCGGGCCATTGCGATCCGCCAACGATCTGGAAACCTGGTAGAATAATCGTCTCCTCATCTGTCACACTTTTGGCCAGGCCTCTCATCTCCCACCTGAATCACTTCTAGGGCGTTTCGACAAATTTGTTATGTGCCATATGGATCTTAACGAGCGCAATGTGATCATTGATGATATAGGGAAGGTATGGCTTATTGATTAGGAATTAGCCAGTACCTATCCACCATACTTTGAAGTTGCTATGCTGGGTTGGGGTGCGAGTAGAGGTTACATGCAGGCGGGAATTTTCTGATCGTATCGGGTTGGAGGAGTATGAGGAAGTTATAAAGAGACTTATGGATATTACGTTCGCGTTCACTCTAAAGGCACGAGCAAGCAATCCCAGCGCCGCAGAAACTGTATATTTGTCTGCCCCCTAATATAACATAACAATCTCCGTCCATCTAAATCGCCGCACCAGGAGGCATAAGCATAAAACGTACATATTCCTCGAGCTCGGAACATAGCTAGGTAAGCAGCCATCCTCGCTCCCTTCTAGTCCGCAAATAAGAGGGTTCCTTCACCAGGTTCAAAGTGTTCATCTTTCATCACAACTTCCTTCCCCTTGGCAACCTTGGCAGTCCAGTGACGTTGTGCCGTCACGTTTGAATCACGTGATACACCATCTCCACTCTGCGGTCTCTCGGTCACAAGACCAGGGGGACGAAGGTCGAAGGTCGCACTTACGACAGAACGGGCCCAACCTTCAAATTCTCCGGCATGCGTCCATCACGGATGCTCGATGCTGATCCAAAAAATGCTCATCACGCAACATGCCCATATACGAAGAGGAAAGGTGGTTTCGTGTTCTGAAATAGAAATCCGCAAATGGGCCGCTCATTGGACAGACCCGTTTCGGGCCGCTGGTTGAATACGAGGGGGTGGGTGTAGTGACGGCGTTTCCAGCAGCCGTGGAGGGCTCTGGGGGCGTGCCGGTATCTCTCGCGCGGCGAAACTCACGGGTGGAGTTAGCACCGACTCACACGTCGAGGACTCGGCACCTGAATTAGCGTGTCGGCTGAGGCATGTCACTGGCCGGCCGCGAGCCTCTTTGACCCGCAAACACCGAGCTCTCCATACAAACACACCCCCATCCCTTGTTCCCAAAGCGACCATGAATTTCCATTGTTCTTCCAGATAATCATATCCACACGGCGCATTCCCTATTCTTCATTCCTTCTCACAGTCGTTTCGACACACAAGTCAGTGCTCATCATTCCGCTCGATTATTCACTTCTCGTCGGCAGAGGTGACGTCGAGAAAGACACAAGAAACAACAGACCTCGATACGAGGCAGAGTTTTCCTTTTCCTTCCCTTTCCTTTCCTTCGACAGCGACAATAGCCATGATGTTATCACGACCTCTGAGAATACTCTCGCTGCTAGCGATGCTACTCGCCCTCGCACAAGCAAGCTGGTTCAACTCGCCCCTATTCGGACGTCAAAACGACAAGGCATCACTGGAAGTCACAAACAACGATCCCACTAGCACACCAACAAACACGGCAACATCAGCCAGCAGCAGTTCTTCTTCGAAAGCTACCTCTACGAAGGCGACTTCTTCATCTTCTTCGTCTTCTTCCTCCTCTTCTTCTTCCCCTACCTCACCCGTGTCTTCAACGCCGACCTCTACACCTGCGAAATCAACATCAACACCAACATCAACCCCGGAATCTACATCCCCGAGCTCGACAACGCCTGTATCCTCAATTCCAACCTCAACCTCCGATTCCACCACGCAACAATCTACCACCGCAGATTCTACCACCGATACACCAGCCCAAAGCACAAGCACACCCCCTTCCACCCATTCTTCCGTCTCACCCGTCATCGTCACAGAAGTTACAACCGCGACCGATGGCAGCGTTTATACCACCACTTCGGCATCGACACCCGTCTCCAGCGGTACCGCCGCAGGAACCGGCTCTCTGGCATCTCAAACCTCAACATCGTCATCGGGAATGACATCCAAGACGAGGAATACAGTTATTGGGGTGGTTGTGGGTGTCGGTGGCGCCATCATACTAGCAGGTTTAGGCGTCGTGGCTTGGAGAATCTGGGGTAGAAGGAAGACCGAAGATGAGAGTGATGGATTAATGGGGTTTAGAAGTCCAGGGAGCACGAGCGGCCATGAGAAAAGCGGGAGTGTGAGTGCGGTGGGAACAGCAAACCCTTTCCAGAGTACCTTGGAGAGTTATCATAATCCAGCCAAGGTTAATCCCAGTTCGAACTTCTGATCTCTTTCCTCGAGATGCGGAATCCGAAATAGCGATTGGAGTGGGATATGGGGAGGAGGGAGAAGCCATTCATACTTCTTCAGCGTTTTCAGCGTTCTTAGCGTTCTCATATCACATTACCCCACTAACTATATCCATTGAGCGAACATAATCGATTTCCTTCCATTTCTCGCTTTTCCTATGTCTGGGGGCATTAAAGCTGCTTGTATAGCAGAAACCATCGTATCCGTGACGTGTGGATTGCTTGCTTGGGAGTTGGACCCATATTGAACTGTTTAATTAGATAGCATTCGTAATTGATACCACCATAGAATTTGACTCTTTTCTCTTATCAACTTTCAAAGTTTCCCTCCTAAATTATAACGATTATGTTATTATTATTTTTTCCATATTTTCATTCCACTGAGATTTGCGGTACTTCTTATTTATCTCTGTGTTTATGCATGCATCTCGATATTTTTTTAATTTTTCAACTCAATTATCAATTATGCTTTATTAATATGTCACTCCATAATTTATCCCCCCAAACCAAGCAATCTTCGATCCCTCCTGGGAATCACACTCCTAAGCCAAAATCCCATTCGCCGCATCCGTCACACACCTGTCACGTCCACGTTTCGCCATCACCCCCTTGCCCCTCGTCCTTCTTCCTTTGGTGTTTCAGCCTCTTTTCCCACGCTCATCCTTCCCACTTCACTTGATTTTCTTTCTTGCTTTCTTTTTTGTGTGTATAAGCTTACCTTATATTATTTTTACTCTATTTCATCTCACGTCGATTAAATTCAAGGCCAATCCTACGTACACGCCGATACGAAAAGAGAACCAGAAATCCTGCCGTTGGGTAGAAATTTTATATTTCAGTGCTTGGCATTCAGATTCAGGCATACCTGTGATCCATCCATCTATCTATCTATCTATCTATCTACCTGTTCGACCGCACATCCTTTTTACACAGTGAGCATTATCTGCAACACTCTGTCAATCCACCAAAAAGAAAAGCCAAGGAAGCAAATAAAGAAGAAAAGAAACAGCATGCGCCTCACAACACTGATCACTACCCTCAGCCTCGCGGCGCTCTCCCTCTCCTCCGTGCTAGGCCGAGACCTCAAGCCCAGAAACGAGAATGGGAGTGCAGAAAGCGCATTACTAGAAAGCGAGCTCTCGAGAGAACACCAATTCGGAGTCTTAGCGCTAGGAAAACGCCAGGAGAGTAATATCCAGGTACTTTTTCCTTCTTTCCTTCTTTCCTCCCCTCCCTTTCCCCCTCATCTTTCCCCCGCTAACCAAAAAAATAAAAGCCCTTCACATCCGCCCTAGGCAACATCCCCGCCGACCCCATCACCCTCTCCACCACCGACTCCACCCATCCCTACGAGGTTGACAGCTCCACTTTCTCCGATTTCCAGTCAGCGGGACAGAGAGCCTGTGCTAATCAGCACAATGCCTGTGCGGACGCCGCGAACGCGGCGGGGAATAAGGGCGCGTTGACCACAGAGGGGTGTGAGACGCAGGAGAGTAAGTTTTTTTTTCTTTCTTTTTTTCCTGTTTTGTTTGTGTAGGTGTTTTGGTGGAGAGGCGGGTTCGGGAGGAGTTCGAAAAGCAAGGAATAAGAAGGGAACGAAAAAAGCTAATAAGAAATCAATAGCCCAATGTGAAGCCGCCGTGAGCAGTGCGACAGTAACCGGTTTCTCGGTCCAGAGAAGCGAGAATGCCGAGTTTGTGTTTTTGTGTGATTTTTAGGGTGGAGGGGTTGGGGCTGTAGATGTGGTATGAATGAGAACGGGGATTAAGATTGGAATTGGTCCGGGAAAGAAGAGGGACAGGGAAAGGGCAAACGGCGTTGATTAGGTAGGAGACTTCAGGGCTCGGAAGGGAAATGATGTTATGAAACTTGTAATGATGTTGCTTTATTTATATTTTATATTACATATATTTACTTGGTATACATATCTCTTATCAAAGAATCAAAAATCTATCAATCTGAAACTCATACCTACTACAAAACACCAAAACCTACCTTTTTAGCTGGTGATTAATAAAACCCACACTATATATACTTTACACCCCGCCTTCTTCTTCGCACCTATTAATCACCACCCTATTATAACTAATCTATACTTTATTTTGAGACCCATGGGTTATGGGTCCTGGTGCCGTAGCACTGAGAGGCCATTGATACCAACCAACCTATGGTCAATGCTAACTACAGTAAAATTTCCATATATTTCACCATAGAATGGATGGTAAAACCGTATAAAAATGTGCCAGGCGCCGTCCATATAGCCATATAGACGGCGCATATGGTGGTAGGGATGGAGAGATACGGGCGATGTTTAGATATGGTGAATGAGCGAGAGCAGCCCTAGGCAGCAGATATTTCGCTATATAATAGGCTGCTTCGGTAACAATTCCATCCTCACAGCCAACTTTCTAGCCATACGTTGGATAGTATTCGGTAGTTGGGATAGGGTCTCGTCAGTGTATATTTAGTGAATAAAGGGGCTTTTTGTTTGGTGAAAACGTTCTCTGGTATAATAGTTGGCATTAGCACTACTTTCCAATACCGTAATTATAAATTAATACATACAAATAAGAAGGTATATTCTTATATTTGATTTATTATAATAAATAAAATAAATTCGTTAAAAAATCTATCATATGCAATATATAGCTATTTTAAAATGTAAATAGAGCAGGACAGTCCGTATTTGTTATATACTTGTTGGCATTATTAATGAAAAATTTTGGATTGTAATTATGGCCGGTCTCGTGGTCAAGCGGCTTGACCTGATGTTGTTAAATTGGGCTGTATGTAAAGCAACCCAGCAGGCAACTTTCCAACAAAATAAATGAGTTGGTATATATATTTCCATTCGTGTATCTCGAGTTTGATATATTTATAAAATCTATCTCAAATTTGTATATTCCTGAACATCGAGTTTTAAAGCAACATTTTTCTTTATTATATTGGACATCTGATCATCCGGCATCTTTTATTGCAAATACAAAATGTGTTATATATATGATTGGTGTGCTCCAAATGCTAAACTCAGACTTGTAAAACCACAACGGTTCAGAACCAAAAGATGCAAATATTTTAAGAATAATCTAGAAAATTTGACAGGAGAACAAGCCCAAAAACTCATTCAACATCATGAACAAAATTGTATTATTAGCTTTCCCTTCCATCTCTTCAAGAATTCGCCTGCTAACTATTTATTCAGGCAGCTCCCATAGAATAATCCATGTTGGAATAACAGGAGAATATGCCACTCTGGACCCCAAAATATTGTGGGCAAGCTATAGACCGAAGTCAACTCGACATTGCGATTGGATGTCGGACGAAGCTCTTGGAGTCACACGTTCAGGCGTACACATTTATGGGGTTTATGATCGATCGAAGAAAATATTTACTGTTTCCGATAACGTTATCCAAAAAAAATGTAATATTCGCAAAGGTACTCAGATTGGATGCTCTTTCGTTGACCTGTAGGTTCCTCAATTTACAAATATTAAATATATAACTGATTATTTTTCTTTCGTATAGACTTTTCAAACGTTGTAATGGGAACTACATAGACGAAATGGGAAAAAATTCGAGAAAGTCACGCATGCGTATAAATGTGGATCAACATTTGATTGCTGATATTACCGCTGTTGATATCACCAAAGGTGGTGAAAAGTAAGTTATTTATCAATTAAAAATTAATTGCTTGTAAAAGTATATATTAAGTTTAGAACTAAAAAAAAAAAAAATTAAATAAAATAAAATAAAAATCTTTTTATATATTTAAAAAGTGCCTCCTAATAAATCCTATCAATCCACAGCTAGCCGATATGAATCATACAGATTTATCTATGGAGCCCAAAGGGGCAATAAGTGAAGCTATTCCCACTTATGTCCCGCTATGAGACCCATAATACTTCCATGGCCAAAGTCGACCCATATGAGATAATATTGTACCCACAACCGCACTACCGCCGCTATAATATATAAAGGTTGTTATGGGCATGGTGGATAGTTCAGATTAGGGCCTCTTATGCTTAGTAACATTTATTAGCTAGCACATTATATATAAACAATTATTATTGCTACGCTTGCCACTACGGGAATGGTGCAACGTGACCTGGAGAGACCATAAGTCAGTACGTCTTGAAGAGTCAAATCTGTGTATCCAAGGCAGACTCCCAGGGTATGAAGAAGCCATCGATACTTCTAAGTTATATCCCAAGTGAGCGCTGGAATTACAAAAAGAAATAAGAGTAGCATTTTCGGTTAAAGCCTTGATAAAATTTTGTATATTTAATTGCTATTATATTTCAGTTTAAATCCTACAACACCATTTTTTATCACTGTTTTACTGTCCAGTGAAAATGATTACATAATAAAATCCTCACTGTGGGATTTGTTTGAGGTTATCATTTAAAGTTAGCTTTGCCGGCACAGGATCACCGCAGGAATTATTATCGGCTATACGAGAACAAACTTTTGAGGTATCACTGTCGAGGCGAATTGTATATGTGATAAATTTTGAGTGTCGGGATTGAAAGATCGGATGGAATGCCCTGCTGATGGGCTGCGCAGTTGAGAAGGGGCTAGATGGAGGATTGAGGTTGGGCATATATAAAGTCTTCGATTGTCTGGTTTTCATGTCATCATCCTCATACCTCCTCTTTACCATACCTCACTTCCCTAGCTCACTATGCAGGTCCTCAGCTTTGTTGTTCTTACATTTCTACCTTTGTCACTAGCCTACTCCCTGGTAGATGATTATACTAGCAACAACTATAGCGACTTTTTCACTAAATTTTCTTTCTGGGATACTTCTTTAAACTCTGACCCCACTCATGGTTTCGTACAATATGTTTCCGAGGATAGTGCTTGGGATAAGGGCTTAATCGGAAATGGAGGAAATATATACTTGGGTGTTGATGATAAGAATACAAACCAAGTCAATGGGCGGGCAGCCACAAGATTAACTTCCAGCACTGGCTATCAATCCGGGACTCTCATAGTAGCGGATATTGCACACATGGTATGTTCCCCACCAAATCAAACATGAGTTATAACTCACAAATCAAACAGCCTGGCGGTATCTGTGGAACCTGGCCCGCCTTCTGGCTAACATCCGAAGCCTCGGATTGGCCCCAAGAAGGCGAAATCGACGTGATCGAAGAGGCCAATAACGCCGCCAACAACCAGATGTCCTTGCACGTCTCGAAGCAACAAGGCGCCTGTACCATTAGTACCAGCCCATCCATGACAGCGACCAAAGACCGTTGGGGTGACTGCACGCAAGAAAACACTGGCGGCTGCGATGCTAACGACTTCAGCCCGCAATCTTTTGGTACGGCTTTCAATACAAATGGCGGGGGAATCTATGCCCTAGACTGGACATCTTCTTACATCCACATCTATTTCTTCCCGCGCTCCTCTTCCATCCCCTCTGGGCCTTCGGGCCCCCTAGGCGCGGCTCCTGACCCTAGCAAATGGGGCACTCCGGCCACGAGCTTCGAAGGCTCGGGTTGTAATCTGGATAACCACGTTAAGAACCAGCATATCATTATTAACACGGATTTCTGCGGTGATTGGGCAAGCGGTACTTGGAGCAGCAGTGGTTGTGCGGCGTCCACGGGGGTTAGTACATGTCAGGAGTATGTGCAAGATAACCCGACGGCGTTTACGTCCGCATTTTGGACTTTTAATAGTTTGAGCGTTTTTCAATAGTTGATTTAGTGTTTAATGTATATATAGAAACTATTTTCAACTACGCCCTCATTTAATTACAAGGAAACCCTTCAATGAATATACATAGCGGAGCTAGGCGTTCCCATATATTAAATCATTAGCGGGATCCCCATTTCCAAAACTAATAATCCTCTCGTTACCTCTGACATCTTATATCTTCACCTCCAATGCTTCCGGCGCCCTCTCCAAATTCAGAAGTTCCGTAAAGAAAAGTGTCACATAATCGACCTATTATTGCATTCATGCAAATTTAAAATCTAAAAACGGGACTGCTGTATGCTGAGGTAGAGCGTTGGACTTGGATGTTTCAATAAGCTTCTACTTATCTAATTTGGTTATTTAGCAGATCTTGGAAATTATTAGAGTATTCGTAACATTACTTCTCAAGTTCCTAGCTTAGAGCCTCAAGCTTATGAATCTGAAGTTTTCTCTGCTTTCAAATTTTTTTTCTCATTTATCCATTTCTTACCATGTTCGCTTTCAAAAATTTAACTTTTGGATGAAATACTTATACGGAAGAATTATCTCTTGTAATTGTCTAACGAATTTAAAAAATATTAAATCAACTATTGGTTACAAACATTAAAACATCTACTCAATAAATAGAAAAGAATGGCAGAGATAAAGTATCTATAATGCACATATTTCCTTAAAACATTCAAAAAATTTTTTTTTGGCCTTTTTTGGCGTTTTGTTCTATCCGTGGTTTTCCATTGCCAACATATAAATACTATTTCAATCAGTCGTGCCAAAATGCTAGCTCCACAACTGCATATCTCATAAAAAGTAAAACATCTGTTAATCAATACTTGAAACTTCGCATTCCTTACTGAAAGGGCACGTGACATGCTACTTGGCTAACGAGAAGAGCAAGAAAATGTTATTATAAATACTTTCAGAAGTATTGAGTATAACTAATCCACTCTTATGAATCGGATTCGAAAAAGCGTCACTCAAGATAGGAGCTGGAAAGTTACCAACCGAAAAAAATATTAATTGAGGGGATAAGTGCAAATCACCCCAGATTTTTGTTGCTAGATTGCTCAAGCGCTCGATATTATCACTAAATCTAACTATATACAAACCCCACCGCATATATCTAGGAATCTGCACCTCTGTAATTATCTTCTTGTACATATATAATATGGCCTAGTAAAAGATCATATCTAAGTTCTATCCTTCTCGGGATCGTCTACATCAAGCTTCCCTTTCGTTTCTACCGTGACATTCTCCGCCTTGACAGTCTTCACATTAATAGAAGCACTGGTATTGCGGCAGAAAACTCGAAGCCCAACAACCAATGGGGCATTCCAAGGATCCACCGGCTTCTCAGCTGCTGGATCTGCTGGAGCAGAAATAGCATCAGCCTGAGCGGTTTCGTGACCTCCGCCCAAGGGCTCAACATCAGCTGTCTGCATAGAAATCGGAGCTTGTGTCTGAGTTGGCACTGGGTGATTCAGAGTTGTTGTTGTTGCCACTGCTGTAGTATCTATCCACTCTTTTTTGTTAGCATCCTCAATCTGTCCCTTCGCGTGAGCGAGGTCGTAAGAGAGCCCGATTCGAATTAATTTATCACGCCTCGATAGCCAATTTTGCTTCACAACGTCCTCGACCTTTGGAAGAGTGGAATCGCGATACCCTTGAATTTGTATTTTCACCTCGTAGGTTCCTGGCTCCAGCTCTACTTCTGCAACCGCTGAGCGATCACCGGAAGAATACCCACGTACGATGTAGGCACTTTCATCAGATTTATGAACTCTGAAAGCAAGCTGGAAAGTGTATTGGCCGGTCAACCCCATGAAATAGCGGGAATCGAGTTGAGAAAGGACAATGACGCATTAAGTGGGCTCAGTAATTTTGAATTCAAAATTCGTATCATTGTAATCACCAGACCATGGAACTTGTACAGTAGTCCAATGTTGTGAGACATTCCACTCAGATGTAAAGAGCCTTGTTTGCCAGAATTGGTCATATCTATCGAGGAAATCCTCATAAGGCATCCAGAAGATACCATCATTTCCAAATTTATAGCCAAGCTTCGTTATAGCATCCGCAGTCCACTCCCTGGAACCATCGCTCCAGGGCCCATTCCACTCGGTTTCTCCCCAGGGATTCTTAACCATGAGAAGACGATTACCTTCATACTCAACAGCTCTGAGAACCGAATATGCATGGCCATCCTCAATACCCTGACGGCCGAGCTGCGTTGGGTCTGGATGACCATATTCTCTAGTTCCCGCTCCGAAAAGGAAGTGCGTATTTACTTCAAGAAGGCCCTCTTTCCACATCCTGTCCTTATCAAGAATATCATCCGATACTATCTCAAGGGTGATACCACCAGTGAGATCTTCAACTCCTTCACTAGGTGAAATTAGCAGAAGTCAAAAGATGAAAATGTATTACCCACCCTGGCCAGCCACCGTCAATAGCATTGAAGTCCCCATGAGCTTTGGCAAATGCTTTTTCAAGCAATGGAACCCAAGTCTCTTGGGGATGCGCGCAACTCGCATAGAACAGTGCGTCGGAATTGCTCTGGAAAGTCTTGCGCCAGAGCTTTCGAGAGACTTCAGGCGAAAGTCGAGAATGAGACGCATCCCAGACTGAACGTCGACTATCGTCGCAGTCGTCGTAGTCTGGTGCCTTAAGATAGAGTTTATCATCAATGACTTCTGATACCCACTCGCCATCGCGACTAAACACGAAGCCATACACCCCAACTTTCTCATCACGACATGTTGCCGGGCATATCTTCTCAATCAAGTGTGGCACCTCTTCATCAACACACAGGGATCCTAGAGATGAAATGAACCAACAATCCCCTTCCGCACCTTGCCTCATATCTTTAACATGTGCCCCTTTACCAATAAAGAAATGTGGATTGTCGAAAATCCAGCCAACTCGTCTGGCACAAGCCGGAGCATAAGGAGCTGCAGCAGCTTCCTCTTCCGAGGCAGGCTGCACATTTCCCCAAAAGATCGGCCCACCAGTTGAAGTTGCCTTCTGTGTAACATCATATGTGATCTTACTGTCGTCTTCGTTACCAGAAGCAGTCGGACCGGGATCCGCTGTGGCAGTCAGTGAGTTGAGGCAATAGTCCATATCATCGAGATCGAAATGAGGATCGCTATATTTCGAGTTGGTCCGTTTGCTTTCGGCTACGATCTGCTTGACCTTGGCCTCTAGTTCTTTGACTGCCGCATCGTATGATTCCGTAACGGATCTTCCGGTTACGGTGCCTTTTGGCGCAAGTCTGGCTACTTTCTCAACGTAGATGTTTTTCGGGAGGACTGTGGGCGCTATGGTGATGTCAATTCGAGGATTTTCAAGGAAGAGAAGTAGATCTTACGCTTGGATGCTGGATTTGCATCGCCCAGGCTATTTTTCCAGAAGTTATCAATAAGCTGTTGAGATGTTAGGGCTGGAGCTGGAGTTGCTGTAGCCATGGTTGTCTATTAATGATAGAACGGTGGTAGTAACTTTGCTAAAATCCTAAAGATGATTGCTCAGGGTGGGTTGTGTGGTAGGTTTTGAGGACGCAGAGGAGGGTTGAGATGGAAGTTTGATAACAGTGAGGCAGAGCCAGTTTTGCAGCTGACTGCCTCTGTCTTGTCGATGGACGTCACCTCCTGCATTTGAATGAAGGAGGATGAAACATCAGCTGCGGCTGAAGAAACAGGGAATCGATATTTCTAAACCACCGGTTTAGCGGGTGATAAGCTTTTCTGAGTGCGGGAATACCCCTGTGCCCGTTTAAAATAATTAGTAAGACAGCGTAAGTTAAGTTTAATAGATATTCTTAGTAGGTTAGTACAACCACAAAAAAACCGAAAATAATTTATTTTAATAGTTCATATCACTTTCTGAGATAGGTCTGGTTTAGCGATTGACTTGAAATTAAATTGAAGATCTCAAATTGAGACTATAAAGACGCCAATAATTAGCAAGAGAAGTCCCCAGCAAGTTGAATTGCCCTTCTCCTTTCCAAACTCCTAGAACATATGCTACTCCTTTCAATCCACTTTTCCTACGGCTCACCTGGCCAGACCTCATCCGCAATATTCCTCACAAGTTTCAATTTATTCTTCATATCCTCCCAACCCAACAAATTGCCTTCCTCATGACTTGCAAATCCACACTGCGGACTAACACCCAATCTTTTCAACGCCTCTTCCCTACTCTGCCCCGCCCCTTTCGCAACTACATCCGCAGCATCCATTATTCTCTGCTTCATCTTCTCTTTATCTTCCAGTTCTGGGAATTTCGACGTGATAACTCCCAGTATTACGTTTTTGTGCGCTGGGAGGTGTAATAGGGGCTCGAAACCGCCAGCGCGCCCTGTGTCGTATTCAAGCAGGTAAGTTCTTACATGCAGGTTCTGGAAGAGTTTGATCGCGATACGATCATAGCCCCCTTCGGAAAAGTGACGGGAGCCCATGAAGTTACCTGTTTATCTAAGATTAGTAGAATTACCTTGCTGGGAGGAAACTGGGATATAAATACCTCTACAAATATGAAGCCCGAAATGGATCTTATCATTATGTTCCTTAATACTATCATTATAGCTCTGGATATAAATATCTAGCAGCTCATCCAGCGTCTGTTTATTCGATTTGTCCGCCTGCCAACCCGCAATCATTTTCTCGGAGCAGAAATCTACTTTCATTAGCGAATCTTCTCCCTATCCAAGGTACACTAATTAGGAATCGAAACTAACACGCAAAATTCGGATCATCAAATTGCACATTCCTCACTCCCGCCTTATACAAAATATCCAACTCTGTCCTAACCGCCGCCGCAATATCCTTGAAATACTCTGCATCATTCCCATATACCTCCTTAGGATATGCAACCCCCTCTTTATACCGCAGATGATACCACGGCGGTGCAATCATTGTTACTTTAATATCACCCCACCTCTCCTCCGGAACCAACGTCTTCAGATATTCAAATTGAGGTAGGATAGTAGATTCGCCTGTATGGGATATTTTCCCTGTGCAAATACACGATTGTCCAGGCTTATGCCCTTTTTCGATAAAGCCTGCCATGTCGGGCACATAAGGGCGGAAGAGATCGATGGACGGGTTGCGGATTTCAGTCATACCATTCAGTTCTTCGAAGAAAGTGCCCCAAAAAACAGTCCGACTGTTTTTTTGTCAGCCCTGCTCACTCTCCCCTTCTTTATCACCGTGTATTTTTCCTCAGCGAAAGAATTCAGAGCCCAAATATAGATATGAACATACCGATATTCCCCATCCGAAATGCCCCTAAACCCAGCATCAAGCTGTACCTTCACAATTTCGTCTACAGCCTCGTTCTCCGCCTGCGAAACCTCTTTCTGGCTGATCTCCTTTTTCTCGAACAATGCTCGTTTCTCCAGCAGAGCTTTAGGACGTAGCAGGGACCCGAGATGTTCCGCACGAAATGGAGGATTACGGTGGACGTCTGCCATTTTGTTGGGGTCTTCCTTATTGCCGTGGCTTGGTAGGAAGATGGAGAGGTGAAGAGATTTCGAAAGCTCAAGGGGATGAGGATGGATTCAGAGGTTTTGCCCCGCTTCAGTCCCGCATCGCCACTTTCCGACCCCTGAAAATTCGGGCAGTTTTGACGAATTGATGAATTGAGATAAACATGTTTGGATATCTTCAGCTTCAGCAAAACTCAGGTGGTACAACGACTAAAGGTATATTAAATAATGAAAAAAATAAAGTAGAGGAGATGTTTAAGCCCTATTATTATGGGCCATTCTAAAGCCGTAAGTGTATTTATTATTGAAATAAAGAAGAATCCAGACTACTACAAATTCTGGCCTACGACGAGAATATAAGAAAAATTATGTTAGATGGTTTTACTGCCTGCTCCTATTGTCCTAGTGGTCCTATAAAATATCGTTATATTTACTAAGGAGCGCTGTGAAGCAACAGGAGATACATAGCCAGATGACCCAATAATTCAGCATTTCCGAATGATTTTTGCTCTAAGTGTGCTAAGATTGAATGAATGAACATATTTAAAAAAGTTCTCATATAGTCCATATTTTTCCAGAATTAAATCTGACCTGATGGACAATTAGCCAAGTCCAAACTACAAAATGACCATTTACTTTATTTCTTAATCCTCGGACATCCCTCTGCATCAGCTATACTCCTCCAGAATAATATCTGCCACCCTCTCTGCAATCGCATAAATCGTACTAGTTAGATGGCCACTCAACTGAAACGGCCAAACTGAAGCGTCGACCACCCTCACATTCCCCGTCCCATAAACCTTCAATTTCGAATCCACAACGCCGCCCAATTCCTTACTCATCATAGCACAAGTGCCCACAGGATGGGAATTCGAACCAACTGGGTTACGTGAGTCCAACCCGTTTGGAAAGGCACTAAAAAGAAATATAAAAATATCAACCTACAATTCTCTAAAATCCACTCTCCCCATTCCTTATCCGTAGCATCGCCCGGCACCGTCTCCAGCCCTGGCGAAATTTCCGTAACTAAACCCGCAATCGGCTGCGTCTCGAAAAACGCCCTCGTAAACCTCGCAATCGCAATCTGAACCTCCAAATCCCAATCTACGAGGAAGAAATTCGGGTTGATACTAGGAAATACAGCTGGATCGGAAGAAGTAATATGGATATTTCCTCGGGAGAAGGGGAGTAGTACCCAGAATGCTGAGAAGAGGATGGTAGATGCGGGTTGTCCTATTGATATCGTGGATTCAATCATGGTTTCAGCGTTGGGGACGCCGTCACTGATGAGTGTGTTTTGTATTGTAAGGAGGCGGGCGATTGAAGAGCTGGAGATGCTGGAGTTGGTGGAGTTGGAGATGAGTGCTGCCAAGGCGTTGATAGTGGAGATATTTACGGAGGGTCTGGAAGGTAAGAAGTCGGTTTGGGATGAGTATGTTACGTAGGGGATCTGGCCATCGAATGGGGTGGTTGTGTTAAAGGAGTATGCGAAGTTGTTATTGGGTTGATCTTGGAGGTTTTCTCCGACGCCGGGGAGAGCGACTTTGACTGGGATGTCGAGTTTGCTCAAGATACTAGATCATATCAGTACACTATGAAGAATGAGCAGACTTAGGAAACGTGCTTTGGATTTCCAATCCCAGAAAGCTCTAAAATACCAGCTGATCTCAAAGATCCCGCACAAACAATGACTTCTTTCTCTGCCTGCAGAATACTCACCGTCCCATCCTCACCTAAAATCTCTACTCCGTCAGCAATAATTTCTTCATCCCTCCACACAATCCTTCTCACGGTCGTATTAAGCAACAAATGTAAGTTCTTCCTCCCCTTAATCGGGAAATAAAATGCCCTTTCTGCAGTTTCCCTCACATTAGCATATCTATCTAAAGTACTCTGCCATGCTGTAAATCCCCTTACTCTCCCGCCATTCACATCTTCACTCCGTGGGATCCCCACCGTTGCCCAGGTCTGCTCTACAGTATCGAATAACGATCCATTTTGGAGCCCATAGGGATATCCGACTTTCAAACCCCCATCTTGACCGTGATAAGAGGGGATGTATGATGCATCTCCATCCTCAATTTGGGCCTGAGTTGGAATGGTGAAGTTCTCAGATTTCAGGTAGTAAGGGAATAAACTATCCCAATTCCAGCCAGGGTTTCCAACAGTCTCCCAAGCATCCAGTTGAGTTTTCTCAGCGCGGACATAGGTCATTCCTATTTCATCAGCCTTTTTTATTGCATGAAAATGATAAAAGCACAATCACCATTAATATTACTTGTCCCACCTAAAGCCTTGCCAGCATGGTATTCAATAACCCTTCCATTTGCTGCACTTTGCGCCGTAGACTGGTACGCCCAATCAATTGGCGTATCCAAAGCTGCAGTAAATGCATTTACATTTGTTACATTCGGATCCTTAGATGCATCGCCACCAGCTTCTATGATAAGGATGCTAAGATTGGAGTTTCTGGAAAGTCGATTTGCCAGGGTGAGGCCGCTGGTCCCTCCGCCGATGAGAATTATGTCAAAGCTTTGAGTTGCTGATACAGCAAAGATTGAGGAGAGCAAGGATAGTAAGGGGAGTGAAATTGAGATAGGAGTTAGGGAAAACATGATGTTATTGAAGAAAAGAGATCTGTGAGAGAACCCATGAACTCGAAATATAAATCCTTTGCTCGGTGTGACCACATTAGTTTCCGAATAGCTTACGAAGTATAGAATAACTTTTAATATTTACCAGGTATAGGAATCATTAACGAATCGGATTGATATCCGGCGAGTTGATGCAAACATTCCCTGCTAACTAACCAGGTTGAATTGAACCGCAAAAGGACCGTTGTGGAAGGTGAAGATAGTTATGAGTTTGGTTTCCCCGCACTGTTGATGCTTTTGTAAGACCAAGTGGGGTGGTCCGATGCTGTATAGTGGCACAGTAACTTTGGATGAGTGCATAAAATTATAAATATCAAATGTATTGATGAAATATTTTAAAGCATTGGGACGATTTTGCATTAAAAATAAATAGAATCATCAGCTAGAAACCATCAAGTTTGTTGGCACTCACTACACAATAGCCGCAGCTTCTTTCTTTACTTCACTGGATCCCGCCATCTTCTCTTCTTTTTCAATACGATACGTTTCTTTAACCATTTCCCTAACTCTTGCTTGGTAGAACTGCACTCCATTCTCCTTCAAAGGATTTAAAATCCCCTCGGCATAGACCCCGCATTCTAAATTTCTCTGCGCCCTCTCACACAACTCAAAATCCTCCATTGCAACCTGCCTGACGAAACGAAAATATTCCTCAAATTGTTGATCGGTTCCTTGATGATAGTAATCGAATTCCATCCTGCTAACACCGGGGTTGGAGGAGGGAAGGGTGCGGAAAGAACTCATCCCGCCGCCATAGACATTGAGCGTACAAATGGGGAAGAAATAGAGGAAGAGACCATCAGTGTGGACACTCGGGTCGGCTACGTGCTGGGAGAAGTTGTTGTGGTTTGTTACGGCATAGGTGGTGGGTGGGTAAAGTTTGGAGAATGTGGGGTGGGTGTATTGGCAGTGGAGACATTCTTGAAAACCATCGATCCTACATGATCAGATTTCAGCTTCGGTGGGAGAGGAGAAGAACTATACATTGTTTTCCACTAGAGATTTTCAGTAAATTTTCAGCATCCAAGGCGAGCAAGTGACTTTGGAGTATAAAGGGTACTAAAATTCAAGCTTTCAAAGCGTCGTTGAAACTTACGTTAAACTTTCCTTCATAAGAAATGCTGCGACGATAAGGCAATTTAGTAAAATCGACCTTGTTCGTTAATTCTTCTAGGCCCACGAAGAAGTCTTCAAAGCTAGGTGTATCAAAAGACAAGGTCGCAAACAGCAACCCGCTAGGTGTTAAATGACTCCTTATTTTTCTCTACAGAATGATGAGTGAAATATCGAGTAATTCCATGAAACCATACCCCGTCGTCTGCGTAAACCAAAATCCTATCCTTGTTTATTTCTGACGTTTTAAGACTCTTATTTTCCACTAAGATCTTCACTTGTGCGATTTCGTAGATGACAGGCTCGTTTCGTTTCTGGAATCGAGTGACAGGGCCTAAAAGATGCCATGACTTGGGTCTTGTCAATCAAGAGAACTTAGCCTAGAGGGGTTGTCTAACCTTGAGAAATACAGCCCGCCGTTCCAGCTGATAAAGTGCAGGGCTACAAAACCATGATGCAGGCAAGGTTCTAGCTAGAGAATCCATCGAAATTCGTGATTGATCGGTATATAGTACTTGGGGAACTGGTCGTGGCGGATAGTCCATGGAATGAAGATATAGAGAAGATTTCCAGAAAAAGTCACAATACAACGGCACTGAATGACTGATATGTCCCGTGGAGGATCTTGGACGATAAAGCTCCCGTTGGGTTATTCCCGAAGCGGTAACTCGATCCAGAATTTTATATTTCGTGTTATGGGGAGCACCAGCCGTCGTCAAATTGAAACCCGGAGAATAGACTCCACATTTAAGCCACGGTAGACGGGGATTTTAAATTGTGGGTCTCGTACAAGTAGTCTAGGAACGTTGTCAGTCACACGTCACTTCGTCGGGGCAAAAAAGTGGAAAGTTTTCAACGACGATAGTGGATTGTTGAACCAATTCTGGGTGGTGTTCCAGTTGCACAGCATATCAAGTATTGAGTCAACGAGGGGAACCCGGCATCATTATGAGGCGATAAATTCCTTTATCTTCATATCGAATTACGATGGCTAAGATTTGACTTGAAAGTATTGCTATCTTCAAAAGACTTAGAATCTCTCCTTTAGAACAAACAGTACAACAAGAGACTTTCGCTTGAAGAGAAGCATCGCTATCAAACGCATCGCAAAAGATAGATCGATCATGACTTTAGTGAATCTTGCTGAAGTTTATTTCTTTGCCTGCATAGCCATTTTTTCTCTTGCATTCTATCATATTCGACAAACATGGTTGAAAGAAAACAATGAAAAACATCCCTTGGCCTTTCTGGTATCGATCTGGGGGACTTTGGGAATACAAACGATGAAGGAGGCAGGAGCTCTCACGCCATCCACGATCGACTTGCTTTCAAGCGAACCCAAATACCTATCAAGTTGGTGGAATTCCGAAGACCTTTTTGAAACTGAGCGACGCGCTGTCTTCAGCAAGGTAAGCTTATCGAGAAATTTTTTAAGATGATAAATCTGATCTCATCAGACGTGGCTTTTCGTCACACATATATCCAGATTCCACAAACCAGGAGATTATAGAACCTTTGAAATCGCTGGATTTTCCATCTTGCTGATTCTAGGCAAAGACCAGCAACTCCGAGCCTTCCACAACGTGTGCAGGCATCGCGCGTATGCCGTGGCGAAGAAAGAATTTGGGAGTTCAACTGTTCTCGGATGCAGATATCATGGCTGGAGTTACGACACTCAAGGAAGATTAACCAAGGCTCCAGAATTCGAGAATGTGGATGGATTTGATAAAAGTTTGAACAATCTCTGGGAATTAAAGACAGAGATTTGCGGGCCAATGGTGTTTGTGAATTTCAATGCTGAAAAGGTTTCAAAACTTGACTTATATGATGAGACTGATCTCGTAGAAAGGCTCGCGGCGCAAAGAATCCAATGCATCGGGGAGTGGAAGATTCAAGGCAGGTTTAATTGGAAACTTGGAGGTAAGTAGAGGGATAGATGGCATGCATCCTCTGACTAACATTTCACAGTTGGTGAATTCTCCCTAGATGAGCAGCCAGGGTCATCAAAATGGTGGATTCTCCCCGGCTTCAAGTCCTGTCAAGAGCTAAGAATTGGGAATTCGATCATAATCCAACTACCCTCAAATCAATTGCTAACTGTGCGATTCCTTCCGAATTCTGCAACTCGCACAACTATGGAATTCAATCTCTATAAAAAAGTCCAGAAAATAGCAGCCTGGGGGGATGAACTACGGAGTCTCCGTGAGAGGACACAGTTGGAGATTGACCGACTGCAATGCAAGCAGATTGATATATTTAAATGGACTGACCATTTCAACAAAGGTAAGAGATAGATTAACAAGCTTCCGAATCTACTGATGTACCAGGCAGAGCAACAAGATAAGTTTAGAGATATCATCAGAGCTCATTTAGACGAGGAGCGTGAACTTGGTGGAGAAATATACCCCGCAGCGCAGAAGCAGAATTTTACGGCTACTGGGAAGGAAGACGATGACTGTAAGTCGAGCTTTCTACTCCCAGAATAAGGCACACTGACAGAGGATCAAATATAGTTTGTAAAGAGGTCGAAGGAAGAACAGGACAGGAGTCCCTTTGCAGCGCTAGTGCCAAGGGCCTTTTGGACTGGTAGCTTCTTTGATTTCCAAACTTGGATGTTATTCATAAATGAGATAGTTCTGGAGGAGTCTGGATCTTGAAGTGATAATGGATATACAGCTAGTTTAATTTGTGAAAAAGTTTTGCCTGTGTTTATTAGAAATTGAGGTTTCAGCCCGAGGTCAGTACATTTGGCGAGTTCCTCCCCTTCGTGCAAGCACAGACTCAAAGCTTGACTTCTCAATATCTCGTCTTTCCTTCGTGGGAACTTGCCCCTCCAAAGTCTGGGCGAATTATCACGGCAAGATGAGAATCCACAGTTCCCATATGTAGCTCGATTCTAAGGACAAATTATATATCGCCCGAGTTTCCTTTTCTCATCTAAGAACCATCTACTCGATAGCATTATCGGAAAGTCCATCATGAAGACATTTGCGGGTTTGGATCGCCGCCAGAGGAGTAGGAATTGCAGCTCAAACCACGGATTCACATCGAATAGATAGTATAATGCCACCTTTCCACTGATCTATGGACTCAGTCATTGGCGATTACAAGAACATCATCTAGAACAGCTCTTCCAACGCTACTAGAACAGCACTAATTTGCCATACGCTCCAAATATATATTATCGAAACGAGTACCGAATACTCATCATACCCATATATTGAGGTCCACGTCCTCCCTCCCACATTCCCCTCACGAATCCAAGCACATACGCGAATATTGATGGCACAATTTTCACACCATTTTGCAATGATGTTACAAAGTATCAGTGTCACTCCGAATTTCTCCGCTGGTAATCTAACCATTGACGCTGTGGCTTTCCATGATAAATTTACAGGATGCCCAGATATAGGTTTAACTAGGGGGGATTTTGGGTCGGGTGTAATTCCTACAAGACGAGCACTTTCTAATAGCAACAAATTGTACAATTGTTATATGTCGGTTTGGCTTGCATACTAGTTGGTGTGTTGACGAAAGTTGGAGAGGGAAGGATTGCGTCCTATTCGAAGATCTCACAAATGTATAGATTTCCCAGGACCCTAGATTTCAGACACGTCTCACCCAGAGAGTCCTTCGGTTATTTCATCTTTCCACTTGGATTGTTTCCTATTTTCTTGAAATGTTGCTTTTATCCTAACTTCACATAACCTTTTATACCATCTAAAGATATCCCCTGCATTTCGGCAACCGAATAACATGCCAAACTCCAACGATCCTTATCATATCGTATTTATATATTAGCAGACAACTTTCCAAACAAATCAAGGCTGGAACGGGAAAGTGGGATCCCGATTCTTGGGAGTCCCTTCAGGTGGGCTCAGATTTTTATATACAAGCAGGTTATTCGACATTTTGTTTAAACATCGCCTGAAGTTCTGGCTGGCCTTCCATCATAATCTCAGACGATAAGTGAGCCCACCAAAGTCCATTTCCGTCTTTGGACCTGAGCAGTCGCTGCTCTAACCTGAGCCGGGCCCTGAGCCCTAAGCACGCGAATGAGTTAGCTAGATCATGCTTAGGGGGATCCTTTTCTGGTCCCCCCCCGTGAAGCGGTTATAATTTCCCTATTGTCTAAATATAGATCTTGCTGATGCCTCTCCGAACCTATCAAAGTGTCGTGATGGCATCTGTTCTCGAATAAGATTGGCGAGCTCATAAAATTTTAGTGTGGCTGGAGGCTCTGGTTGCATTGTTTTGTTGGGCTGAAACGCCAAGTCAAAATATGTCTTGTTAAGTCCCAAGGCTCACCTCCAAAAGCCTCCATAAAGATAAAGGACGCCAGTCCCCACCTTACCATCGGTCCCGTCAAGTCGCCTTAATGTCATCATCTTCTATTTCGCCACAATGGGAGTTGAATCGGACCGCCGAGGACTTCCAGACACTCGTAAAAGGGTTTATTATAGCATCAACCACCGATGATGTTCCGTTCAACGCGTTGTACGTCGCTGAGGCGTTTGGTGCGACTGTCGCTGTATCGGATGACACCAAGATCAACGTCGAGCGAGCTGCCAAGCTTTCTGGGACGGCGGTGGTCCGATTTCTAAAAGCAACGATCGGCTACTCTAAAGGTGACGCCCCTGATTTCCTGTCCAGGTCCGATGGGGGCGTGAGGCTCCTCGGGATCGCCTCTGCATTACTCTGCACCTCATCGCGCTTGTTTGCTGCCCGGGCTTTGAGCCTCATGATACAAGCCAGCGCCCCGCCCTCTGTAGATCACCGAATCTTGCCAACAATATTACAACTCGAGTCTATGTTTACGGCACTCGACTCCAAGTTGAGCAGGTCTGGCTTCGCAGAACTTGTCAGTAGATGGCAAGTTGTCCTGGGCAACCTTCCCAATGCGAACCGACTCTTCACCAACCGATCCAAATTTGACGATATCCATCCTTCAGCAGAAATGTTAAAAGCACTCGTGGCAGCATTTTCGCATATCAAGCGCATTGGCGAGACTGAGGAAGGGAACAATGCGGAATGTTCTATCGAGATCTGGGCACACCAATCTATCCCTTGGATTACTGCGTTCACAGAGTGGTCATTGGGATCAATTCCCACAATTCGACTTGAAGATGGTACATTGTTAGTTGAGCAACCCGATGCCGTGAAGGTCTGCCTTTGGGTAGGCCTTACGGCAGCAAATGCCGAAGAGGTCAAGATCGTGCATCAGATCGAGGAACCGACGCTTCTATGGAGAGGATCGGCTGGGAATCGACTCGAAAACCATAGTTGGAGTGGGATGATGCCTGTTAGAGATTACGGACGAAAGCAGATTTCAAGTATCGATCCCTTTGATTCCCAGTCAAGCTCCATCGAAATCCCCCTGCAGCAGGCTCTCTCTGCTTCCTTGCCGAAAGTCGTATCGCGACTTTGGCCAACCGGGGTTGGGCCGCTGGTAGACGGTGACCCCCCCTATCACCCCGCCCTTTCCAACAGTCACTTGTCCCAATGCCGCACTCAAATGTTTCCCGATAACAATCAGCTTCAAGAAACGTTTTACCAGTACACAGGCGTTCGCACGAGCCTGATAACGCTGGAGGAGGGCAATTGTATATTTGGTCTTTTGAAAGTGGTGGGGTATGAGGATAGTTTAGCTCGGGGCTGCGCTTGTGCGGAGTGCCTGGAAAGAACTCGGGGTACTGCGAGAGTCACAATCAGAGATGAAAAGGAGAAAGCGGATGTCTTCGCCCTGCTCAGTTCGCAATGCCCCGTGAAAGATTTCCGTCACAAGGTGGCGATGATCACGGCCGAGATACTTGCCATCTCCCTGTTTGATTGTACCGAGCCTGTTCGAGTGTTTTGGCCCGGCCGGGCGGCGGCGAAAAAGAGGGTTTGTGGTGGCTTTCTCGCCGCGATTGAATCGATCATCTTGCCTCGCAACGACGACAACGCAATCGGGTTCTGCCGGGCTCACGACATCTTCAGTCTAGCCCTCTCCCTTATTGGCCATAATGCCTCTGCCGACATTGAGGCTGGGACATGGATAGCGTCTGTTGGGAGAGGCCAGGTTATCTATCCGCGCATTTTCGACGTCGGCGTCCTCGACAAGTCCGGGGTCCTATCACTAGGTGGGGGTCTTGGACGACTCACCTTCCAGAACGACGAGTACGGCAAGGTGGTGAGCGAGAAAGGACCCCCAACGCTTCTCCCAAGTCGGAATTACGATAGGGATATCCAGGAAGTGAGCCAACCACTTCACCTCTTCCAAGGCGAGAAACTTGAATGGCAAGTCACTCGTTCCGAAGGCCATCTAACTCTCGTTTTCGGGCCGACCAGCTATCCCAAGATATACAACCCATTCGACATCCTCACCACAATAGCTCGAAGTATCTTTGTTACCTGCGATCACCCGACATCATCATCACTCGATAGACCTGACAGATCCAGTATCTTTGCTTCGCATCTGACATTTCTTGATAACGACACAGAGGCATACACCACTGTCGCAGCAACTAGGAGGAAGATCCTGGAGCATGTCAACGACAAAATTGAGATTATTCCTGTTTTTGGTGACGAGCCCCTTCGCTTGTTTGCAATGACCAGCAGCTTTCCCGGGGTTGTTAGATATGGGGCGTGTTTGAAATGTTGTCTACAAGTTTGCTCTGCTGCTTCGCTTCCTTATATAGTTCTTTAACCTTTTCACTCGAGAAAGTGATTTGGATGGAGCTGCCATTGAATTCGCAGAAAGTATAGAGCCTGAACGGCCGCTATACGATTGTTTAGCGGGCTTGTAGTAAGTATTAAGCTTATAGCATCCCTGTCTTGGGACTGTCACTTATGACGGCAAGACTCGACAGCTCCGCCCGCATATGGCTTGTATATCGCACTATGGCTTCCGGGACTTTGAACTGCTTTGCGGAGTAAGCTTTTAATAGCGATAAGAATGATTATAGATAGGATGTGGTTACCATTTAGTCAAAAACATCTCGTATTCCTAAATTCTTGAATATTCTAACCCCCTAAGTTCCATCCCAGCACGTAGCGAGCTTAGCAGGCCAAGATTACACGGCGGCGGGGGTAGTGAATCTCGCCCCTACCTGAAGGGCGGAGCGGAAGTAAATCATATTCAGTCACCGGAAGGGGGAACAGGAACATGATTGAGCAACCTGAGCAGAGGGTGAGGTGAGTAGCGCCTGAGCAGAGCGGCGACGCTGACTAACCGCGTTGGAAGCGAAAAGGCAAAATTGTCGTCTGAGACTTCCCTGAGAATCAAAACTTGCATCTTCTTAATATGGCTCTATGTTATTTCCACTGATCTTAGTTACGCTCACGCATTGGATGCAACTTTCCCAACCCTCAGACATCTGCATCAAATTTTAATTGAAATTGAAATTACAATCATTGCTGTTATTGCCTTTTTCATCATTCACTCCTGAAACGAATGAAAACCTCTGGTTCTTGATTCCTCGTACAACATCCACAAATCATTCTCTTTTCTCTTGACAACGGAGTGCTCACTATGAAACAACCCGGGGTGTGATCTTTGTCATTAAGTTAGGTTTCTCCCAGAGTATACGACTTGATGAATCACGATCCCAATCCAGATTCATATCTACAAGTTCGAAATCAAAATGGAAGACAAGTTTCGCAACGAGGATGCGGAGCTCCATCCATGCCATGCTAAGACATAATTATCATGTTTATTCAGGACAGAGTGAAGGCTGAGGTGCTGGCAACGAAACTGGAAGACATACTTCTGGCCCAAGCAAGCTCTCGGCCCTATTTGGAATGGTTGACTTGCGCTCAAATTATCCTTGCAATCCGGATCGATCCAGCGTTCTGGCCGGAAAGTTTCTGGATCTTGGAAGTTTTTTGTGCTGTGGGTTACGCTCCATGCATGAACGCCCACAATTGCCTAGTTTCATTAGCTATTCTGCGTCGAATACTAGGGGTAAAGGGGGAGAGAAAATCAACATACCCCACCCGCTACAAAATTTCCATCAACCCACTCTCCACCCTGGGGCACTACCCTAGGCATCGCAACTGGAACTGGCGGATAGATCCTTAACGCCTCATGAATAACGGCGGTCAAATACTCAAATGTAGTACTCTGGCTCGTAATCTCCTCGCTCTTTTCAAACCTCTCTCTCACTTCCCTCTTTAACCTTTCATACACCACCGGCGTTCTACAAAGCCAATACGTAAGGCCTGCCAACGCCGTCGCCGTCGTCTCACTGCCCGCAATCACAAGCACACTCACACATCCTCCCATCTCCCAATCCGTAAGGCCTACCTCGTCCCGCATAGCCAGGATATAGGATAGGAAATCCCGACGGCTGGAATCAGGATTACTAATCTTGTTGTATATTTTATCCAACGAGTATTGCAGATGCAGATGCGCGTCTTCTCGCAGTTTTTTGGGCATTATATAGGGTGATAGTTTAAACAAAATTGGTGATATATGGTTCAATGCTAATGCCCATGATAGATATTTCAGGTTCGCCAGAAGATTCGAGATCCAGTGGTGGGTTTTGCGGTCGGATATACAGTTGAATGATTCGCCGAAGGCGAATTCTCCGAGAACTGGGAATGTTAGTAGGGAACCAAGAAGGATGAGTAGGGAGCGCACTATCGAAAGTTATCCAGTTGTAAATCGCAACTAGATCAATAGGTCCTTTAGCAGATTCTTCCTTCATAGCTATTACGAGCATATCGATGTATTTGATAAGGACATGTTCTTGCTCCAGAAGAGATTTCGTCGAGAAAGCATGGGACTGAATTTATTAGTGCGCAATTTACTGTGGGTATAAATGCTAACAAGCTTTTTTTTTTATTTGCGAATGCCGGTTTGGGTCTACGATACTAACGATTTGTTGAGGGTTGTGGCTTCGATGATCAGTCAGTGGGTGATGACAATGATGGGGGAAACACGTACGTATCGTTTGTTACGTACCAAAAGGCGTCTTTGAGAAATATCTTGCCGTTCTGGGGGACGTAGATATCTTTCCACTAAATGGGCTAGGTTTAATAGCAGATTGGGAAACAGAAACGTTGGAAAACAACGAACAATGAACATATTGAACTGAAGACATATTGAACTGAAGGACAGCACGTAAAAGGCGTAAAAGGCGCTTGCAAGCTCGAATCCACAAGACTAAATCAATTCATACTTACCGCAGCAGCACTAGCAAACGATAGCTGGTCAGGAGCCCATCGTACCACAGGACCTAAATCCTATCAGCGTCAAAAATCCAAGAACAATAATATATATACCATATTTCTCATGCAGTGCTCTAAGAATCTTATGCCCATTCCCATCAACATAAGTTTTCGAGAAGAACAACTATTAGTCTCAGCTTCAAGTCTCCTGTCTACTTACAAATAACATACATAAGAAACTGCCCCAAGTCTTGGGCCCGGGAATTTCGCTAGCGGATGAAAGTAAAGATTATACACGATTTGAGCGATAGGGTATGTGAGGAGCTTCAGTGAAGTACTGTCAGTTATCCTGTATACATATTAGGAAATTCGGATTATTATATTATACTAACTATCAAGATAAACAGCCCAATGATCGATTTGAGCTCCATAGAGCTAAAATATTCACTGAGGGCATGGAAGACCTTCATACTTTACAATATCAATTTTGATGATGAATGGAATGGGGAAGAGGAATTAACTTTAGTGGGGCAATGATAATTATGGTAAAATTGACCTACTACACCCTCTTACTTTGCTTGTTTCCCCATTGGCTAGCAAGTATGCTTATCGGTGTGGTTTCATTCCGCAGTTGCATAGTGGCTGGAGCCCGATACCTGATTCTCTTTGATATACCAGTAGGACATTGGTGGGACCTTCATCCGGTTGGCAAAGGAAAGACGGGAGACAGATAGACGCAGGGATGCCATACGTATACAATCACCGAATGTGCATTGTGAGATTACGTACAGGGGCAACAAAATGCATGTGCGAATGGTAAAGGTATTGGCACTTCTAAGCTCTTTGATTATGTTGATTTTCTGGAGGTTTAAAAATATGAAGCCATCCAAGATTTCGAACATAGCTCCAAAACTAGTCTGTCCTATTGCGGCTACTGGGGGCTGATAGAAAAAACATGGTTGACCAGGCTGATGACGTTTAACATGAAAGGATCCACCAGCAACGCATAACAATGCTCAATTTCAAGATCCAGTCCCCATCAACCTCACAGCTATCAGTTGCTTTATTACCAGCCCAATTGCCCGTTCAGCCTCCACGATGATCATCACAGAGCCAACTGGATTCTTCGTTTCCTTTATCGCTGCAATCCAGGCTAGCTTGTCCGTGTTACTAGTCCTTTTCTACGGCGTCATCGCTGCCAAACTCAAGCTCCTCGACAATTCCTCCTCGAAATCCATCTCCAAAATATGCGTGCGCATGTTCCTACCCGCCTTGCTCCTCACCCAGATCGGCTCAGAGCTACACTCGGGCTCAGCAGCTCGCTATGGCATCATCCTTCTCTGGGCAATTATCTGCCATTTCATCTCGTTCCTAATCGGCTTGGCCGCACATTATTTCTTTTCCATGCCGGATTGGATCACGGCGGCTATCATGTTCAATAATACAACGAGTTATCCTCTGCTGCTTATACAGTCTCTCGATGAGACGGGCATTCTGAGTAATTTGATTGTGACGGATGAGACGACGCGGGCTGCGATCGAGCGTGCGAAATCTTACTTCCTGGTGTTTGCTACGGTGTCCAGCTGCTTGACATTCGCGGTAGGTCCTAGGCTTATTGATTCTGAGCATGCGCCCGATCCGCCGGATGACAAAGAGGAACTGGATGATGAGGATGAGGGTGAGGGTGGCGACGAGGAAATAGGCAATGATGGTGATGATGAATTTTCTCCCACCGATCAAACAAGTCCTCTGCTTCCGCGTTTGAAGCGTGCTTCTGTGGCTTCTATGTCATTTTTCCCTTCTAGACCGAGAGAAGCCATCAATGCTGCTATTCCCTATGACCGTAGACCGTCGGTCATTGCTAAGAAGAAGTGGAATAAGTTGAGCGACAGGACGAGGTGGTGGTTGCTTTTCCTCTCTGATTTTCTGAATGCGCCATTGCTTGGTGCAGTGCTTGGGGCTATCATTGGTCTCGTTCCAGCATTGCATATGGCGTTCTTCAACGATACGCAGGATGGTGGAATTTTTAGCGCTTGGTTAACTGCTTCTCTGAAAAATATTGGTAGCCTTTTCATGCCTTTACCTATTGTCGTTGCTGGCGTTTCTTTATACATATCTATGGAAAAATTCAGGAACCCGGAATCTGGCTCAAAGAACAGTACACCTTGGTTAACGACCCTGTTTATCCTGGTGGTGAGATTCGTGGTATGGCCGGCGATGTCGATTGGCGTTATATATCTTCTAGCTAGTCGAAGTACCAGTCTAGGTGATGATCCGATGTTGTGGTTTACGATGATGCTGATGCCCACGTAGGATGATCGAACTCCAGATTTTGCCTAGTTAGGTATACTAACTTGATCTCCAGGGGCCCACCCGCGATGAAGCTAATTACGATGGTCGAGGTCAGTGATGCTGATGAAGAGGACGAGGAGAAGATTGCGAAGTTGCTGACAGTGAGTTCCACTTCCCTTCCATTTTGACAGTGCCGTCACATTGACTTTGATCTAGATCTCGTATGTTATTTCCCCAATCCTGGCTTTTACCGTTGTGGGTAGTCTGCGGGCAAGTCAAGCTGCAATTGAAACTTGATAAAAATAGTCGCCATATCCTTCATAAATAGGGTTATATTATATACCATTCTCTGAGAAATCTCCCGTTGCACAATGCCAGATTATGGATATAAACAGATCTCCATGGAATGTAAGCGAGTAAATATGATGCTGTAATGTATTGTTTCTTCGTAATGGAGACATACTGAAAACATATATAGAGATTATATTGTGCTAATATACAAAATCGAAATAAATATCCCCAGATCCTACCCCATATATGATGATGATTCTTCATTTCTGCCCACTTCAAATACTTGAAAACACTACTAAAACTTATAATCAAATCGACAACGCCCAATCTCTCTTCTTATAGATAAACCCCACCTAAATCTGTACAATGCATCCCTATAGCGGATACCCTCACCTTGCAAACCCACGCTAAAAGCTAAATTCAGTAGATGGTCTTTATGCAGCATACTCTAACGTTGAATTTTCCCCTCGTTGTTCACCCAATGGTCCTTGCTATTTAGAGTCGGTTATGATTGTAAGGCTTTATTCGCTCTAAGCATCTTGATGTTTTCTTCTTTGTGGGCCCTATGGATAGAGAAAATTGTAAAAATGCAATGAAGTCAAAAGGTTTGAACAGAGGGGTTGTGCTTATTAGACGGGGATGAATCTCGGTAACTTTATGATCTGGGTTTGTGGTCGGGTATTGATAGGAAAGGAAATATTGTGATGAGATGGTTGCTTTGCTTGCTTGCCCGAGGAAATATGGCATAGATATGTTGGTATATTGGCATGGTCTCAACGGGTTAGGGTTTGGCTTGACGGTAAAGTCATAAATGAATCTTAGATAATCTTATGTTATTTGTTATATCGGCGATGACCTATTCATAGGTTGAATGCTCGAGTTCACAAGCTGAATTTTTATACAGGTAAAAGTAATCGCTGGAGAAGGTCATGAACCCTTATGCTACCAAAAACATCCTACAGAGATATCTAGATCGCTTCTATACCGAAAGTTCCATCGGAGGCTTCTGGTGTGAATGAAAAGGATCTGTCTCAAGCTGATCAAGAAAATCGTCCTCAATAAATTCTCGCTTTTCCTTAGTCTAATCATTAAATACCTTTTCCCCATGCTCCCAATGGCTGAGATTCTCATTTCAATGGATATACTCTTCTCTTTATGAAAGCCTCTGCCTCACGAGGGATTTGACCAGACAGATTGGAAATTCGATCATGGTAAGTCTCAACTGAAGTGCATTGCCCAGCAGCTCTGAAGCGGGAAATCGCATCTAAAACCAGGGCAGTCGAAAGAAAGCAACGTCCGTAAAATGATACCGCTCGATTCCGTTTATAGAATGCGCTGATACTCTCTAACTAGTCTTCTGCACTTGAGTTGATACTTTTATCAATTCCACAACAACAGCCGGCACGGCTAAAGACGAGGCACGTGACCTGATCAGCACCTATTCCACCTTCAAATGTTTATCAACATCATCACCTCACTTCACACATCACATCCTACTTCATGACTTCGATAATAAACAAAGCTCTTCTAACAGCTGTTGCAGGTGCAGGCGCCTGGACAGCAGTTGTGCTTCTCATGACCGTCCCGTGGATTCAACGGCAGTATGTACTGTACCCTTGTTTTCCCAACAGATGTCACCTAATACATTTGCAGAGCGCTTTATGCGCATTTAATACCTATGTCATGGGGTTTGAAATTAGATAAACCCGAAACGTTGGGATTTCTCAGTATGTTGTGTTATATAGTCTCGATATCGCAACATGGACTGATGTTCACATCAGAAAATCAGGTCGCCTCATTTTATATCCCTACTTCTGACAGAAAAAAACTATTTGCATGGTTAATAGCACCGTTGAGCCTTTACGCGAGGCATGAAAAAGATTTCTTAAATGATGCTTCGCCGCCCAAAGATATAATGGCCACTATGGCGTTCAAGTTACTCGTCGATGACCCCAAAAGTCGACTGATTATTTTCTGTAAGTTTTCAATCAATCATTCCCCTTTTATCTTTCTAATGATTCATAGTTCACGGCGTAAGTGCCACCATATTTCATTAATCTTATCACATCTGAGAAGTTCCCAGAATACAGGTACAGTTGGCCAATCGTGGCGCACAGATTCCTACCGAATGATGTCCGGAGCATCCGACAAGATTTTCATTCTGGTCTTCGATTATCGCGGATTTGGACGTTCTACTGGAAGTCCTAATGAATCCGGCCTTCTCACTGATGCTATATCCGTTATTGAATGGGCATTGGAAATTGGCATCTCACCAGATCGAATTATCTTACTTGCGCAAAGTTTAGGTACTGCCGTCGCAGCAGCTGCCGCGGAACATTTCATCACTCTACAGCCTAAAATCGAATTCTCTGGTGTGATTCTATGTGCTGGATTCACCAATGCAGCGAACGCATTCAGCAATTATGCCATCGGTGGTATGGTTCCCCTCCTCTCGCCATTGAGACTTCGTCTTTTCCGAGACTGGTTCTCTCGACAGATGAGCGATACGTGGAAAACATCTGATCGAGTAGCTATCCTGGTGAAATCGAGTACGAGACTTCGCCTTTTCTTAATACATGCCAGTAACGACAGGACTTTACCATGGAAGATGTGCAATGATTTATTTGGAATCGCGATGGCTTCTACTGGTGACGAAGTACATGCTCCTCTATCTTATGACTTAGGTGAAGGGGGAAGAGTCACGACTTGGGTTTGTGATAATAAGCACATTGAGCAGATCATTTTGAGTCATGGTGGTATATTATTAGATATAATTCCATTCTGGCACCAGACACTGACGATTTCAGGACACGATTTTATTATGAAGCAAATGCCGGTGGCATTAGCAATTCTCAAAGCTTTTGGCGTATAGAATTTTGCCACTCATAATAAAATATTAGGGGAACATCCAAATTAGAGCTGGTTTGAAATAAGATGAAATGGTATCCGTCAACCAAGCAGACTCATTAAATCCACGGAATAGGGCTATCCATAGCAATAGATGCTTCCTATTTTCTAGCTTATCGATGTGTTTCTAACACAGATTCCAGTCCGATTTCCAACGTCTAAAAGCTTGAAGAGGATATGAACTCGGTAATCAAAATTAATCAGGAGCTCAATCGCCTGCTCTTAGCAAGAGTAGATGTGATTAAAGTTAAAATGTCACAGTAGGAAAGGCACGACTATTCCCCGCATACTCAAGTCTTTGTTACTAGACCTCTACCACTAGATTTCTACTACTCAAATTCCAATAGCGTTCAACTACAAATAAAAGAGATGATAGGGAGTCTGTTAGTTAGGGATTGAATTCAACTCTAATGTTGCGAGAACGATGTTTGCACACTCCTACATACTCTCTTAGCTTATTTTTTCTGTTCATCTTCATTAAACCACTTATCCTACAGAAGATCCTTTGCAGTCGGTCGATCCCTCCAGTCCATCATTATGATCTTTCTAACAAACCCCTTGTCTCTCTTACATACTTCCCTCTCCATCGTCTTACTAAATAGTGTTGTTTGAGTGGCTGGGATTTCCTGCATGAGATAAAGGGTTGCTGTAACTCTCTTCTGGGTCGCAATCTCTTAATATTTGCCTGGAAAGGGGGCGAAGTACTGGAATTGCCTCTTTAGGAGTTAGGATCAGCATTATATTGTAGGCTATTGACAAGGCTGTCGCATCCTGAATGATTACCAGCTTAGCAATGTATCAACCAATCTTGTATTATGGTACAAATCAGCGAAAAATCTAACGAATACCTTAATATGCTGACGTTGATACCTTACCGTTGTAGTAATGCAAGAGGTAGTTCAAAGCATTCTAAGATATGGTGAAACCAGTATGGAAACTGACACTTTATTCCATCGTAGTAACTACGAACCTAGAATCAAATGGCCTGGTTATGGCAGCAGAGGAACTCGCATTGACCGGAAGGTCGTACGAAAAATATTCAAATGGACAGGAGTATTAGAGACAAGCAAAACATTGGGAATCAAGAGCATATAGCCTTCAAAACCTCTACTCCCACTGTACCTAATTTGGTCTCCTCAAGATAAGCTTCTCAGAGTAGCCGTCAAGCAATCTATCAATGCCGAGCTAAAGCGTTTCGAAATCCTCCTTGTCTATGGGCCTCCGACCATCCCTGGAAGGAAAATCTCGACGAATCCGGTTTCTACAGTAAAAGCAACAGTAACACAACTCAAGTTGGGTTTCCTGAACATTTGGTTTGATGATAGCTTAGAACCAAATATCGAAACGTTGACGTTATATCTATACTTCAAACATAGCTTGAAGTCAAGAGTTTCATTAGTGACAGCAATCTTAAAGACTGTCCTCGATATCTTTCGATGGTGATATGGGACTTTGGATAACAATACTGCTTGTTGATTGCTCCAATCTAAATGACTATTATTGATATTAACCCTAGGAATCAAATCTCTGCAAAGAGAAACCCTCTGGTCTGTAACATTCATATGCCCCCAACTTAAGCTCTCCCTTCATTCAAAACTAATATATACCTAGATGCCGCATGTTCATCAAACCCTTTCCGAGAAATTGTCATCCGAACCTAACCATTGCTCTACTCTCCGCACTCTATGCTACCGCCTCTTTATGCTTAATACACCGCATCAGTGATCTCACCACTCCCTGTATAAACCAGCCAGCATTTCCGCCAGCTCTTCTGCTTTTAACTCCCCGATCTCAATTTCAAACCCCATACCTCAGCCCTATTCCCCTATTCCCCTCACCTCTCACTCCTCACCCCAAAAACATTTTTATTTTTAAACACCAATGCTCTTCTTACCATCGACCGATTTATTGGGCTTTTTCTTCCTTTGTTTTTTGTCTTCTTGTTCTTAGGGGAGGGGGGTGGGGTTATCTTTCTATATGCATAATAGAAATCCCAGTACTTAGATTGCTGCTTTATATAGCATTATACAGGCACTTGGATTTCGGAAATTATGTGAAATTTCTCGCTTTGGTGGTTAAGGAAAGCGGTACAAAGGGTGGGAAAGATGTATGGGAGATTTCTGGAAAGGGGTGAGGAGGTGAAGTTGAGGGAATTAAAAGATGGTGTTCGTGGTTTTGATAGAATTTCTGGGTGGAGTTACAGATTTTATATTAACTAAGTGGGGGTGCTTGATGGTATATAATTCGTAGTATTCGTTCTGCAAGAATTGAAATTGTCTAGTTATATTTGAACTTGTTAAATTACGTTTATTCAGATTGTTTGTATTGATTAATTCTTACTTCAGATCCAGATTCTAGAATAGAAAAAAAAAGTTGGATTTTTGATAAATTCACTTTTTTTTCCCCTAAAATTGCAATCATTAAATCACCAAGAAATTATTTTAATTTATGAACTCTATTACACAAATCACTCCCATTAACTAAAGTATAGATAATATAAGATTTTCTAATTAGTTGTTTATGTTCAGAAAATTAGATGCAACCCCCTTCCATCCAAAGCGCCTCGTAAATACATCGTTAAGTCATGCATACACTCTATTATGTACTCCGGAAACTCAGCATTCACTATGCCGTTGAGACGAAGCTCTATTTTCCATCTACAAAATCGGCCGTTGCCGCTTCATCTTCCCCCTCTCCTACTCTCGACGTCATTCCCCGCCTTCTTCCTCTTTGATGCCTCTTTCTTTAGATGAATCCAGCTTCAGCAAATGCTCCATCCAACAACGCTACCTGCTCATCCAACGCCTCCTTAATAGCGAAGGCTTCCTTGACCGCAATCTGCTTTGACTGTTCCTCGGCCGGCAACGACTCAAATGCCTTTTTATTCTCATCCCACGCCCTAATGCATTCCGCATCCCAATTGCATTTCTCTACCTCGCCGTAGATAGGGTGGTTATACCTGGGATGGTTTAGTGGCCAGCCAGAAGCGTGAAAATGGTGCTTAACCAACGCTGCCCTGGCATTATGATTCCCGGAATCTGAATGGCCTGTCCCAGCCGCGAATGCTTCGACTGTTAAAACTAGAACTCCGCCGACTAGTTTCGACTCGGCCATTTTGTGGAAGTTGTCCCACGTTACCGGCGAGCCCTCGCGCGCCGTCATTTCTGCTAATATCGCATTCGTGAATGCGGATGGGCCGGTACCGCTGATGACCTCGTCGAAATCAAGCACGATCTCGGAAATGGGCACTCGTTGACGCTTTGCGACGTCGCTGAGCCATTTCATAATATTGTCGACCAGTCTCATCATGACTGGAAGTCGAGGTTTGCACACAAATGTCCACTGGCAAAAGGATTGCGATTTCTTGCCTAGAATTTCGTGGTTGACGAATTCGGGTTGATCGATCTCTACTCCTACTATCATGTCCACTTGTTCTTCTGTCCATCGGTCGGGAATGAAGCGATCGAAAGGCCTGAGAGCCTCCACGTCGATGTCTGTATATATTCCTCCTTCCACATACATAATCAAATAGCGCAAAAGATCGGCCTTGATGATCCGCGCAGTGAGAGTCCGGTACATATCTACAATATCAGGTCGATTCAGGCCGTGAGGCCCAAAATGCGTTTCCACATAGTATAAATCATTATCGTCGGTCAGAACCTCGTATCTGTAACTCGGATTCTTCGTTGTCCAGGTCTGGGCGACTGTCCTGTCCCTCTCCTCGAATCGTAGCGGATCTACTTTCCACGTCTGCCAGATCTTCTTGGGAAATGTATTCTCTTCGTGTGAATTCGAATGCTTTGCTACTTCGCGCCGCGAGACGCTGTGGGATGTGAAGGTCGATTGGAATGTGTCGACGTTGGAAATAAAAACAATAAGCAGAATCAATCCGATGTATACTGGGAGCGCCCTCTGGATTTGCTTTGGTAGACGACCTCCCAGCTGTGTTGTCGTGGCCTGCATAGTCATAACGTCGGCAGGGCTCCAAAAACGCAAGATGCAATGCAGAAAACGAAGGAATAAAACAAAGATTAAGAGTTGAGGGGCGATACGAATTGATATGTTCTCAGCCTCGCAGATAATCCTAAAACGAGCATGCACTCCGAAATTTTGTGTAAGCTAGACTGGGGAAACTCGTGCCCGGGACAGACAGCTCTGCGGGGTCCCGAAGACCAAGAACTAGTTTGTGGTATTTACCGGTTTATAAAGTATGGTATCTATATGGAAATCGCAATTCGTGGTAAGATTGAGGAGGCTGCTAGGGACTAATGGGGGTAGTACGAAGTATGGCGGCAAATAAAGGGGACGCCGAGGTTAACGTGAAAAAATGCGAGTGGCACGAAGCCTATCTGACGTAGGGGTGAGACTCCAATGCATTGTATTGTATGGGTCTTGACCTTGCCTACATGTGTAGAGTGGGACGGCTGAACGTCCCATCAGGACACTCTTAGACTTCTGACACGGTATATAGTTTATCAAAACACAGAGAATACAGAGAATACAGAGTTCAATTACAGTACCCAAAGTACGATCTCCCTCCTGACAGAAATTTAGAAATACTTGTACAGCTTGAGTGCATGACACGGTACGGCACGGATCAAGTAAGATTGGAAATGCATGATATCCAATAGAAACTGTCGAGGACTAGATCGGCCAGCGGATAGACCAGGTACGTATCCTCCATAGAGACGTTTTGTTTTCCAGAGTTTGCATAGCCCATAGTTACGGAATATGTCAATGGGTTTCATGCCTCTTATCGTATTGAAACAGCGAGCTTCATTTCCTCTTTGGTAGTAGATACTTGTGCATACAATGCCTTGGGTTGATTCAAAAAAGTGGTAAAAGAGTGGGCATTTGCAACCGAGTGCCGAACAAAAAAGTTGATGAGAGGAGTTATGTTTTATAGCTTGCACTGCCATAGTTTTGTATTACAATGGCTTCCATGTGCCTTGACCCTATTGACATTTGTCCTGTATTGATGGATCCCTAATAGCCCCTTATTTGTTAATCTCGGTCTAATAACAGAGATAACGAAGCACCAAGGAATATGGATGCGCCAAAGGCAACAAGGATAATATAAACTATCCCATTTTACTCCCCACTTCTCCGCAGAAGATCTACATAGTTCGGCAACCTCGGGTCCTTTCGCTCGAGTGGAAACGGTTCTTGGCTTGTGATTATGCTAGGCGGAAAGATGGAAAATCCCGGTAACTCCTCAGCTCAATCCTGCTACACTCCATTAGTCATCATTAGGTCTCATCCTGGTGATTCTTAGGTGGAGTAGATTTCTTAGGATTCATTGACCTTTGCTTTTCCATCTAAGACCCCCTATTTTATTTTGGTTTATTTTTATTTATTTTTGGAATCCCCCCTCTTTTCCTCTACTCTGCGAATTATCCCCTCAATTGCTATCGCTTCATCATATGAGTTCTTAAAAGCCGCTCTCCTTTCCTAGTCTCGAGGCAATAGAGTCGGCAATCCTCAATCTCAACCCCCGCCCTCTCCAGATGCCTACAAAAGACGAAAGCATATTAGGAACCGGCATCTGGGAAGGAGTCAAGCCCGATTCAAATCTCTCCCTCCCCACACGCGCAACGAAATGGTGTTTGGATATCGTCCGTCCGGCATACTTCAGTCGTTCCAGCGGTCCCCGTAAACCGCTGCGACGAACCGCTTATCTTGATGGACTGCGAGGCTTCGCTGCTTTCCTTGTATATTGGATGCATCATCAGCTATGGGCAAGGCAAGTTATATCCGGCGATGCCATCTTCGAAAATGCCTTTGGATATAATGGAAAATACTATTTTGCATGTTTGCCGGGAATACGGACCTTCTTCTCAGGCGGCCATTACGCCGTGACGGTCTTTTTTGTTATCTCAGGATATGTGCTCTCTGCGAAACCGATGTCATTGATACAGTCGGGTGAATTCTTGAAATTGGGGGATAATTTAGGATCGGCGCTGTTCAGGAGGTGGTTGAGACTCAATATCCCGGTGATAGTGACGACCTTTGCGTGGATGGCTTTCTTGCATATGTTTGGCATCTGGCAAGAATCTCCAATCCTGCAATCGAGTTTTCGAGAGGAAGTTTGGTTGTGGTATACCGAGTACAAGAACTTCAGTTTTGCTTTCGGGACTGGTGGCAAACCTTGGTTTACTTATAACTTCCACGTTTGGTCCATTCCAGTCGAGTTCAAAGGTTCTGTTATCATCTATACGGCTCTAATGGCTTTCTCTAGATGCACGAGGAATGCGAGATTATGGTGCCAGGTCGGGCTCATCGTCTACTTTATGTATATTGTCGATGGATGGTATGGAGCAATGTTCATTTCCGGGATGCTTCTCTGCGATCTCGATTTACTGGCCGCGAGCAACAATCTCCCTCAAATTTTCTCCCAGTTGGAACCCTGGAAAGAACTCATTTTCTTCAATCTCTTCATCGCTAGTATCTATCTCGGTGGCATCCCTTCTCACACTGGCGACGTCAAAGTTCTGGAGGATTCGTTTGGATGGTATTATTTGGCAAAGTTGAAGCCACAAGCCGTGTTCGATTATAAGTGGTTCTATCTATTTTGGGCCGCGACTTTCATGGTAGCATGTATTCCACGACTGCCTTGGCTGAAAACCTTCTTCGAAACAAGATTCAATCAATATCTCGGTCGAATTTCATTCTCTTTCTACCTCGTCCACGGACCAGTCCTCTGGTTCCTCGGCGACAGACTATACTCGGCCACAGGATGGGCGCGCAAAACAAACCTGAAAGGAACCCCGCAATGGGTTGATATATTCCCATTGCCTAGTGGAGGACCGTTAGGCTTAGAGATGAGTTTTCTACTCCCTCATTTGGTTCTTTTGCCCGTCACGCTTTGGCTTGCGGAGATGGTAACCAAGTTAGTGGATGATCCTAGTGTGAAGTTCGCGCAATGGTTGTATGGGAGAACATTAGCCCCAGCGGAGAAATCATAAATATGAATGGCGATGTAATTGTGGACATGGTTATTGGCGTTTTGGATAGGTAGATGTGGAACATCATTCATGTCTTGGCTGCATATACACTTGACTTGTATTTGATGTAATGAATAACTGCTAGAAATACCTCAAAATAACCTTCTTCTCATTGTGTAAACTTGCTCCATTCTAGTTGTGATCTTAGTATTTCCAAATTATCTGGCTCTTTGATTACTTTCGAATTTCGGCATCTCGCAGCAGTTGATCATTAACTTCACAACTGACAAGCCAGATTCTCAAAAGCCAACCCACATCGGTACTCGTATTCGACCCAGATGGGAAGACCTCGTCCGAAAGCCGTCACGCTGCATTCTCGAATGCATGCTTTGGGTTAGCTCTGTAGCATAGGTTCGTAGCGTGTACATGCTAAATTCCAGGGCAACCAGTCACTAATGCCTGCACGCACAGATCGCCAATTGGCAGTCTAAGAGGCATCGTTACCTTATAGTGCACTAATTGTTGTGAAATATATATGGACTTAGATATTCTTGTGTTTCATTGAATCTCTGTACGGCCATCGGAACGCTACAAAATGTTGATCAGGGGGCAGAAACGACTTCTGCCTCTCCTTTTCGTCCCCATCAGCCTTGTCTTTCTAATCTTCTGCCTACGATTCTATGACGAAACCTTGATCCCGATTCCCTTCCCCAACCAGAAATGGACAGAGAATGCCTTTCCCACGACCTCAGACCCCGAGAACACCAGCCTCCTTCAGGATACAGCATCCGATGCTAAATATCCTCTCGATCCCGATCTGAAAGACACACATAATGAGATATTCTCGGTTTCTACCCAAGATGGGAAGTACTTCTCCATCTCGTTCGGTAGGGAACAGACCATGAACCCAAATATCCTCCCCCATCCAGTCAAGAACGATACGTGGATTGTCGCCGCCCAGCACTTCAAAGTACACGAACGCAACTCCGCCTGGTCCGCAACGCTCGTCTGCGACGCCGTCTTCGAAAACGATGTCTTGACCTGTATAACTTCACCAATGATGCTCCCCATCGCCGCCACTACCACCGACAAATGCTCAGGCGACATATCATATTATGCACTTAATATTGGACCCCACGACGCTCGAGTCTTCTACGGTCCAGAGTCCCCTTTCGCTATCTGGGGCGCCCAGTCCGCGCATAGTTGTTTTGGGCTATGGATACAAGACTTCCGAATGTTGATGGATTGGGAAGGCGAGTTCGTCCTTAATAACGACTTCCGCTTTGCAACGGACTTGCAAAGACCCCCGCCATATGGAATTGTGGAGAAGAACTGGTTTGTTTTCTGGGATCGCGAGGGCGAGATGTATACCCACTATGATATTTATCCCAAAAGGACGTTTGCTAAACTGGCTCTGGATGGCTCCGTTGGAATCAATCTGGCCGCCGTTACCAAGGACGCAGATGAAAAGTGCTTGCAGAAATTCACACCCCGGCTTGGCCCCGAGATGGAAGATATCCATCAGGCTTCCAATTCTCTCGCCATTACGTTGTGCAAACGCTCGGATCCAGCTTGCAAAGAATCCGACAACAATACTTTTATCCTTACCATCTTCCAGTTGAAGATTTACCATGCCTATCATGGAGTCTATGAGCCCTACGTTATGCTATTCGAGCAAAAATCTCCATTTGGCATCCATTATGTTTCACAGAAGCCGCTGTGGATAAGTGGAAGAAGAAAGAAAGATGAGGCGAGGCCTCCGAATATGAGTGAGGAGGATGCGAAGCATTTGAATCAAACGGAGATGATATATGTTACGTCTATTAGCTGGAAGACGCCGGGGTTGATCTATCATGGTTATTTGGATGACGTGATGTTCTTAAACTTTGGCATTGAGGATGCCCGGGCCGGCGCGATTGATGTACTGGCAGGGGATCTACTGAGAGATATGGGGGTTTGTGAGGGTTCATGACGATCCTGAACTAGTAGGAGGGAGTGTTGTTGTATGATGGATTGGTATGGGATTAAGTTCTCTAATCTCGATGGAATATGGGCTACTGCACCATTTGGAATTCTCCACAAGAGAACAATCTCGACAAAGCGTCATCTTTGTCTAATCCTCCCACTGAGAGCAGTAATTCAAGTGAGAGTGCATAGCTAAGGCTATGTCATGGAAGCCAGTGACTTCGCTCAGAGAATTGAAGACCTAAAGTGGGTTGTATGAGTCAACCTAGGAGGTCTGCAATATTTCTTTCGGTGCATTCGAAGTTGGATATCTGGCGAATGGAGTAGCGCCCTGAAATATTCATGGATAGGGACAAGTATACTGCTCTGTGTTCTGATGAGAGTACTTTATGAGAAGAGGGTTGTAATTTGTAATATCTAATACAGCAAGCAGAGGGGGGGGGACCGCGATGGAGAAGAAGATATTATGTATGGGAATATAACAATTAAGACCAATACCCAGCTGGTGTCATAACATGTAAACTAATATAACTGAAAGATAGGCATGTCATCACTCTACCGTCTACCTACACATCGCCTTCTAGCCGGCATTCTTCCCCCTCTCTCACCAAAGCCTTCTCATATTCCATCAGCTCAACCAACTTTCCTTGCCATGAAGAGTAATAAACCATTGGATCTAAAAAAAAAACTTCGCCCATAAAAATTTCAAAAATACTTCCCTCTTTGCAGATATACTAGGTACATGTCCTAATAAGAGGATAAGTGTAATCTTCATCTCCATCGCGATACTACCACATACACAGCGATGTCACAGCGAAAGTCTCGTGCAAAATATAAAACAACCGCCCGAATCAAACTCATATTTTCAAAATCCACAAAGGTGAACTAGCAATTTACAGAGCACTAAAACTTATATCTGATTACTATTTATACTTATGCCTTCCTCTTAGTGGCCTATTTCTCCATGTCATCTAATTATCAGGTACAGAGAAGTCATTGCTCATTTCTACACTTTGAATCAGAGCTGCATTGGTGCTGTTCGATCTCTCCATAACCGTAGCTGGATAACTCAGATCCCTAGGCTTACAGTTGGTAATAAAGTATATATATCCACGACAATGAAAAACAACTCGAGAAATATCGGAATAATTGTGAAGTACGAGACTACTGGATTCTTCTTCACTGATAATGTCGGAATTATGAACTGCAACGCCGGATTGATTCGAGAAGCTAGTGGATCTTATGACTATCCAATCTCTATGGGGAGACTAAGGGAGACGTTCTTTTACACAAGTTGCTTTGGGAATTTATTATTTCTTTCCTGTGTAAATGTTACTTCACTCGCACACTTAGTAGGCTTTGCAATGGCGATAATATTTTCATATTCAGAAATTGTTTTCGATCTATGGAACTAGATGCTGGAAGGGTATGAGATAGGTTTATACGCATTGAAACACATTGCTCTCGTCTTTATAGAGTACACTTGGCTGCTGATTGAAAATGGACAAGAAAAAAGACTATAAGTAGTAATATTTGAAGAATCTGTGTCACTGGACATTGGTTGAGATTGTATTGATATGCAAGGGGGTTCACTACAATATCAAACACCATGGATTTGTCCAATCATATACATTAAATTCCATCATCTGCAGTACCCGCCCATGAATTTCACCAGTGAGATGAAACGAATTATTCCCCATTCATGACTTTATATACAAGTAGCCCCACAAGTACCTCACGCAGTTCCCTCCTAGACATATGTTAGATCAGTAAGTGCGGGGACAATTCAATCGACAAACCTTTCTCTGTCCAACATAAAATCCCAAGCCAAAAGTTTCCGTTGTGAAAGTGATCTTGCTTCCCTTAGGGACTTCCATACACAATCAGCATTTGGCCGCCATTCTCGACCCATATAAAACTCACAGTAAAACACATCCCCTTTCTTCGCATGTACCTTCTGTCCCGTCTCATCACTAATATCAAACTCCCCATCCACAATAATCTTCATCTCGTGATACGTATACTCGTACACCAACGGTGTTCCCTTCTCCAATCTATAAAACCCTGCGCTTATGGGGGCTGTAGCATCAAGAGATGTTGCAACGTCGCCAAGGAATGCATTTTCGTTCGCGATAAGGGGTGGTTTGAATTCGGTTTGTGCGGAGGGCAGATGTTTGAATGCGAGGGGAGTGGCCATTTTGGAATTTTCGGGAGTGGGTGAGGCAATGGATTTGGCTTTGCTGAGGAGGGATCCCATGATCAGTTGATGCTAAGTAGTGATTTATTTCTTTGGTGGGTGTGGTGCAAGGCAAGACTTTCGAGGACTAATAACGATGTTTACATACCTGTGTTTTTGGTTTCCTTATCTTGAAAATAAAAAGAATTATGGGGGAGGAATTGGAGGGGTGGAAGAAAGCAGGAACACAAATGTAGATCTGGAAATATTGGCTCCTTTCGTATAGAAATACGCCCTACCTGTTGTCCATCATTGAAGCTTCATGATAGTGTAGGAACTACCTACCCCGCTATAGTAAGCTCTCCCTCGGGTTGAGGATTCTTTGGGTTCATCTAGCTGGAATATCTGGACAAAATGTCTACTTTGGGATTGACAAAGCATAATGTGGAAACATTAACATCTTCAGGGTTGAGTGGATGTTCTCTGTCGTTTAGACTGGCCATGGAAATAGAAGCTTATGCACCAAAGTGCAGAGGGGCTTTGAATTTAGAGACGGCTGATTGTTGTTGTTTACGATAAGATGAAGGGGATTTTTTAACTTAATGAAGTTAACAAATATCTAATGATTACGTGTACAGCCCACAGCTTGACCTTACACGTGCAGCGGCACGTGACTGACCCCTCCCTCTCCGAAAGTCCACCAAACGCCACATCCCCGCCACACTTCCCCTCCACCAACCACCATCAAGTATCGATTTCCTGAAGCTGTTAAAGCGCCGAAATGGAGGAATCTGATTTGCCAATTCAATATTCTCTCTTTTATCAAACCCATGTCTAAGGAGGTAGATTGTCACCCCATTTTCTGAGGGCTGAGACCCAGATCATGATTCCGCTTCAGAAATTCTGGTCCAAGATCTCCTCCCTGGCCTGATGCTATTCACACATTGATGCTATGAGATTCAATATCTATCACCTCGGTTTATGCATGTTGTAGACAACTCCAAGCTTTGGGCCGAGCAACGCGATCTCTATGGAATACTGAAAGAACCATCATTGATTTGACACCTTTCTCTCTCTCCGTCATCCACACCGCCGAAGTGATAGCAAGACCTGAACAGACTCCACTCGAATTCAACATATTCTCCCCCTCTCTACTCTCCTTCGGAGCCAGAGCGACTGCATTCATCTCGCCTTCTCAGCCATGGCAGCCTTTCTGAAGAAACTTCTCGGCCCCTCCGAGCCTAAACCGTGCCCATCGAACACGAAAGATAAGCACGGCCTTCATCCCATCTCGCCCCAAGCAACCAAGACCTCCCACCTCAGCAGCTCGTCTTCATCACCACAAAACTCACCGCCAGATACTGCAACGCTCGACAAGCAGATGTCGAGAGATTACGAAGAGTTTTTGGAGAAGGCAAAGAGAGATGAAGAGCGCACAAGGAAGAAACAGGAAAAATTGAGGAAGAACTTTGACATGAGCCCTTGGGCATCGAGGATGTAGTTGGATGGCCTTGTCATGGTTGCGCTGCAAATGACGGCATACGAAACCGAAGAGATAATGTTTTTCTTCATCCTTGGGTTATCATTGCGATGACATGGTATTTCTAAAGCAGTTTTGATAACGGCCATCATGGATGGACAAGATATTGAGAGAAAGAGACTTCTCCAAGTCAACAGCATGCCTCTCTATTCCACCACTCTTGACAAAAAGAGACACTAGGAGTAGATTTGACTTCTCTGTAGTCAGCGATCTGGTGAATGATTTTCCTTACCACTATGCGACGATACCTCATTTCGATTTCCATTGCGATACTAGTTTCGGTTTGAACTCTAATTTTGAATACCATAACAAAGCGTAGTAATACCAATTTTATTTTATTTTTTTTCAAATGTGTAACTCCAGTCTGGAGATGGCCCCTTATATACTTTATATACGCTTCCCCCCTCCCCTGCCCCCCCTTTAAAAAAAAAATGCAAATATCACCCCCAAATGGCGTGCTACCTCCCCATCCCACCATTGTACTTTCCCCACTCCAAAAAAACAAACTCTTTTCTTTAAATCATCTGTCTCCTCAAGCTGACTCTTATCCTTGCCACCTCTCATGTCATTCCCCAGATTCCCCAGACCTCCGAAACTCCTCTAGATCTCCTACCGCTACGAACGCCTTGCCGATCTCCAAAGCCTTGCTTATTCCTCCCCAAAATGTTGTCCTATTCGTTAGCTTGTCAACCCCCACAAACTCGGGGTCTATAGTCCGATGACTTGCCGCGACAGCAAGCGGGATGGATGGATGTTGGGGAGTGGTTACGGGAGTCATCGGAGCAATCTTTTCGCACGGTTATGTATGATGTGTGATGGGGGTCGGAAGATTTGAGTTTTTATGGTTATAAATGATTCTGATAATTGTGATATCTCTCTCTCACATTTCGTGCCTCTGTGCAAATATGTCTGATTAGTTATTGACATCTATATGCCTCGGTCGCTGTTCAATCCGTAAAGATCAGTAAACATCACATCCCACCACCACAAATCTACCACACCATATCCAGCACGAGATCTATCCTTATAAAAGTCTATTATAACATATTCATTATAAGTCAATTTATTTACTCATCAGCCAGAGCCACCAGATACATCGTATATACCAACACAAACTCCAGCGAAAGCAACAGGCCAACGCCATAAACTCCTCGCTACGCTGAACTCACAACCACGAAGCTATTTGACATTACCAAATAAAAGACCATCCAATACAATTTTCCACGGTTGAATCGTAAATTTCGTCGAAACATATTAGAGTTATACTGCACCATATCGACAAGTTGAACGATGATTTTTAGGATGAAAAAGGGGGAGGGATCAAAGGATGATACCCAGGCGAGGAGTTCGAGCACTTCGAATACCAGTGATTCGACGAAGCGTCCCGATCCAACATACGAGGCATTTTTAGAAGAGGCGAGAATTGAGGAGGAAAGGAGACTGAAGCGTGAGAGGATGCTGAGGGAGAAAGCGAAGAGTGCATGGAGGGCAGGTGGATTTTCACCCCGAGTTGAGAGTAATGGTGTTGATAATTGGTTGCAGGGGAATGGTTTGAGGAGGAACTAGCCCAGGAGGACTTGAAGATTGTTAGTTTGATATTCGTGGCAAAGGATAAATTAATGGTGGAGATAAAGGAGATGAAACTCACTCTCCCATTCCCAGTCTTTCATAACTCCAACCCAGTGCAGTCGTCCCCTAACCGTAACCTCCGGATCCAAATCTTCTGTTATAGGTTCCACCCTTCTTTTTCCTTGAGCAGTCGCGCTCCAACCCTCCGACATGCTTCCCCTAGATCTCTTCTGGCTTCCCATTAAGTTCGCAGAATTAAGCATATCCGAAAAACTAAATATATCATCCATTGCTAACTCCTCCTCGAATTTCCGCTTGTTGCTTTCACTATGAACCATAACATCCCTTGCACCGGATCTCTTCATATCTTGCTGTGCTGCTAATGCTTGCGCGGCAGCGTCTCGACGTGACCATACTTCTTGCATCACTTCCCAGCAACGATCGATATTCCCGATCCACATTCTTGAGGCCATGCTCTGCCAGCGTTCTTCAACCCATTGTCGGTCTTCTTTCTCATGCGCTTCACATCCTGCTGCCAAAAGGGGATATATTTGAACGATCACGAGACGACTGGACAGAGGGACCGTGGCGAGAAAGACGAGAACCTTCTTGGCTAGCTGGGCGCATGTCAGACTCGGAATTTCTGGAATCGCCTGATGAAGATAAAGTAAGGTAGCATAACGATATGCTTCAGCGGTTTGTAAGGCATGCTGGATCTCCGAGGAGGGATCTTCGGGCCTTTCAAATGATGTGCCGGGTGTCCATTGCTCGATGGCTCCTTTCAACTCAATTGCTAGGCTTATATTGTGGATAGAATTACTGTCTGATTTTCGTACTTTCCTACAGAGGTTTGCTGCTCTCCCGACCAGGGGGAAGAGAGTGCTCGCGCAACCCATGAGAGGGTCAATTTCTGCATTGTTGAATGGAGCCTGAAGTGGTGTAAATCTAGTGTAATCGATATCATCGTCTTCATCCATAGACGTAAGTCGGGCGATAACGTCCATATACACCCAAGTATTGCAAAGAAACTTTAATCGTGCGAGATCATCGCCAACTAAGCCCCTTTTTTCGTGTTTGGTAAGTGCTTGATTGACAAGAATTTTGGCACCTCGGAGATGCTCGATCCCAGTGGAGATGTGTTGGTCCCATGACTCGGAAAATGCAAGAGCGAGTGTGGTCGCAAGCGCAGTATCCGTCCTCATCTTTTCAATTCCTGTTGCTAGAGATCGAATGCTCCTTCTCATGTGCTCCATACCATCTACTCTGAGGGCAGGCTTTTCTTTTGAGGTATGAAATGCTGTCATGGATGCGATTGCATGATATAATGCAGGTGAATCCCTTGCCAGTGGCCAGACCAATGTCCTCCACGGGTTTTCCGTAGGCCCATCCTTCACCGACAAAATCCCACAGGTCTGCTTGTCAAACCGTAACATTAGCATTTCGGGACTCCCCGCTTGGACATCTGGTTGTCGGTACAAAAGGGTGCATGGATCATCTCGAGACGAAGTTGGGGATGTGGCCGAAGTTGGAGATGGCGAAGGATATCGGATGTGCTGGGGACTCCTCAATGCCATCCACGATTCCGCGTCTGATGGTTGAGGCTCTCGAGTGATTTCCTCCACATCTTCATTGAACATATGTGGAGGCATCGCCATTGGAGGATGAAAATGATCCATCATCATGGTGCTCATCGTGGGAGTAATGACCATAGATGAGGTGGGAATATTTTCGGGCCTTGCATTGAGCTCCGATCCGGGAAGTAGAAGATCAATTAATCGTGGTGACTGCCCCGAAAAGCTTGACCGAGACGTAGCTCTATTGGCATCCTCAAATATGCTACTCAAACTACTGGTGACTGAATCCGGCTCGAAACGTGAGCGTGACTGCTCTCGTAAACATGGTGGTGAACTCATATCAAATATATTTCCATCAAAGTCGAGTTCTTGAAGGTCATTGTGTGCAATAGGAAGAGGGGGAGGAGGAGGAGGAGGAGGAGGAGGAGGAGGAGTGGGAGCCGCCGCATGAAAGAAGGTATCTTGCATCTGCACATCTTCGGGTTCGTCTGGCGTGGAAGGGGGATCGGAAATGATGGAGGGAGTTGCGGTGGGTGCGGTATCTGGCGGTTCCTCTAAATTTCCAGACTCTGCGCGTAGGAAGAATTAGGTCTTGATCTGGAGCGTATAGCTTTTGAGAACCTACTTCGGTTTATTTTCGGCGGCGCGACCTTGTTCGCAAAAGTAGTTTCCTCAAATGACCTCCATTTAAAATCCTTCTTGTACCCCCCACACGGCACCGTCCTCTTATGGCACTGTTGACAGGATGGCTTCGTCTCGTCGCATTTCAGCCGTTTGGCCTTGCAAGTGATACATCCTGTGATCGAGGACTCAGCTCCACTGCAATTTTGACAGGATAGGAGACGAGGATAGGGACTCGGCCAGACATACCATTGCGACTCTTCGATTGTTTCGGCTTCCCTACCCCCGTATTTCTCTTGGCCGTATTGGGCGTATGGGCAGAGGCTTTGGCAATCGACGGTTTGCGCTTCACCCGTGGAGGGGGAGGGGGTTGTGGTGCTGGTTTGAGGACGGGCGAGGACAAGAACGCTGATGGAGACGGGATGGTGATTGTCTCCATCGTGTCGAAGCCTCAAAGCACAACATCCACCAGCGCGCAAGGAGGAATCTCCGTGTTGGAGGAAGGGGGATGGTGATACTGATGATGTGTTGTCGCGGGTCGAATTTACACCAAACTGAGGAGATACTGCGAAGAGGGGAGACATCGTGGAGGAGCGCCTCCATTTGTGATTGGCGGGGAAGGCGTCCACTGAAGACGCTCTGTTCTTGCAGTGGCTTTAGCGGGCGATAAGGCCTGGAAGCGTTGAAGAACCCCTGTACTTATAGGCGTCTTGGGCTTCTGATAGGTTCTTCCGAAGGTGTGTCGACGGCGTCCCCACCGGGAAGGGCTGATAGGTGGGCAGTATCGGCCCCGAGATAACAATGTACCTCGTGTCCAGGCCATATCCCCTCCCATCCCCTACACACTACGGCCAGATATCGGAGGCAGGACAGCGAAGGATGTCCTCGATGTCCTCGATTCTCGCATCTTTCGTGTGGGGAGGACCTCCGTCGGTGGTGGACGACCTCGAGCATACATATATGGCTATGAAGGTTGTGGAAGGGTGATCTACCGACAAAGTGAGAACACGTCTTGATGGTAGACACTGTATGATACCTCCTCACTACTGTTATACCTTATACCCTTCATGTATTTTATATCAGGTACCTAGAGGTAGGCAGGTAGGTCGGCGGGTGATGCCCAGGATCTCACAGCTGCTTGCGTGGAGTCGGTACTGTCCCTAGAGTCATGTAAGGCTTTCCAAGAACTGCGTATTCGCTCAAGTTGTGAAGTTCACCAGTTCTGCACCTTTCGTATAAGGTGCTCACTTATTCCTGTTCTGCCATCGAATCTTCCCCCCTCCTCTTCGCTTGAAACTGGTTTTCACTTCCATGGCTTGCAAACGATAGCTCAGCCGTATTGGCGTCTTCGAACTTCCAGCCCTCTGTCTCTACCCTCCTATGGATACTCGGATAGTCTGTGGTCTGCGATGAGAAGTCCAGTCCACGGCCGAGTCGTCTCGAGACTTCTTTACTTTTCCCAGCCACCACCAGCCACCACCAGCCACCGCTCAGGTCGGCAGTTGAGCAATCACACGCAGGACTTGCCGCGGCGGCACAGCCACTGCGGATCGAAACCTGGACTGCAAGCAGAGGCGGGGATTAGCAAAGCGGCGTCTGAAATGGACATAAACGAGCTCCATCGACTGGTGTTCAGCCATCCCACTAGCCATCCCCCTAGCCACCCCGGTCGCCCGTGCTCTCGCCAGCGTCGGTGGAGAGTGGCTACGTCCTTACTAGTAGTATCAAAGGCTTGTTTTCCTTGGAGCTATGCAGGACTGAGATTGCTCTATCTCCGCCGCAGACGACGGCCATGGCGGAGCACATTTCGCCTCTTGTTTGACTTTCCAGAACATCGCACATTTCATAGGAGCTGCCTCTCCCTCGCTTCCTCAGCTCGTTCATGGCGTTCTTATTTTGGGCGTGGTCTTCGTCACCGTCATCCTCACCAGGCAAGAGACGTTTACACCTTCGAGCTTAATGCTGGCCATGCAGCTCTGAAACCTAGACGCGTTAGAGCAACAGACATCCCAAAAATCCTGTTTACATCCTCCCCCTACCGTGCCCGAGCAGGGTGTGCTCAACAATCCTGCAAGGAATCCAACCCGATGCCTCCAGATCCTGGCTCATAATTGATATATACCCTAGTCTTGGTGTATCATCGGCTTCTCCTCGTCTCGTCTCATCCCATCGCATTTCCATTCTCCCATTCTCCCATTTTCTCCTCCTCCTCATACCATATCAGAATCCCCCGACCTTTCTTGCGGCAGAAGAATCTGAGGTCGAGCCATATGATGGAAGGGATAATATAGGAAAGACGACTGCTCGTGTGCTGTAGCCCACATCAAGCATGGGAAATGCCCAGTCCAGGGAGGCGGGAGCCTCGAGGCGATTTCAGAACAGGCTGTCGAAGCCGAGGACAAACTTGACGATTACGAACACCTTGAAATTACCTGGCACACCCAGTCGTCGAAATTCCGTGGCGTGTAGGCCTGCAACGGATAGTTGCCCGAGTTCCCTGGTCGTTGACATCGGAGTGGAGGATGTCAGCAACATCAAAGAGAAGCCAAAGTTTCGGAGAAGAATAAGCTTGTTCAGGTCGAAGCACTCCCAGCCGAAGGTCAGACGAGTCGAAAATACTAAGAATCCGGAAACGGAGTCACTCCCATCGCAGTCAGTTGGCTGCTCGAGATGCAATTCATTGACTTTCGAATTGTCTGCCGACCAGCAATTCTATTCCCACCCGAATGCCCAGACGTAAGTTTCCATTTCCATTTCCAATTAATAAGATAGAACTGAGACACAATACAGGAGGCCGCCTGCTCGGTCGCGAATGACATTGCAACATGTTCCCTACGCCCAGAATTATTCAAGGCTTTCCCTCGTCCCCGAAGCTCGATCACTGTATCCGGGTCCAATCAGAGACGATGGAAAGATGCTGAGCGATGATGACGATAATAATAATAATATAGCAAGGCAGTTTGGGGAGAGAACACAATCCGATCTTGAACTTTATGTCCCTATACGACGACGTTCTTTGCTTCAGCATGGAGTAGCGACAAGGAACAGCTTTATTGAGAACACTTCCCATCAATCTCTCCCCTCTCAAATCAAGCACGAGGATGATATGCGCGATTCCTACTACAATCCGCCCAATCCTACCTCATCCCCATTATCCAATCTCGCAGTTCTAACAACTGGACTGGAAACGACTCAAGATATGCCTCGTACTGAGACGCCGGATGATCTGCATTATATAGGGGCGTTTAAGCTAGGTACATTGCGGATTACAAACGGTGCAGCTAGCCCCGTACCCAGTGATCGGGTAGCAACACCAGTGGACTATGTTTCAAGTACGCCTCAAGACTCAGCAGTCATCCTTGATGTGAAGAGTCAGCCCTTCTCAACCTCGGATTCCAAAAAAGCCCCCTGGACCATACGCACCGAATCTCCACTAAGACAGACTTACTCGGAGCTCGAGGCAAATGAGCAGCCGCCTATCCAGGCCCCAGAGTTGCTATTCACAAGGCCCGATTCCAGTGATTGTCCTTCTGTAGACTTCGTCCGGGAATACGTTCAAGACATGCCACGAAGTCCATTTTCCTTCCAAGATTCTCCCCCGTTATCTCCCGGACTTCAGACCACGAGCAAACATATGGCTGTTGAAGATGATTTGTTTGAAATAGAGTCTGGCACCGCAGCTGAAAGAGCACAACCACCCCCGCGGTCAGTTGATTCCGGGTTCCAGGACGGAATATCTCCACATCCAAATCCAGCACTGCGTCGTCCGAAGGATCTCCCACCCATCCCCCTGACCAAGGCGGATAGTGGATACAGTTCCAACGCCTCAATTCGATCCTTCAGGAAAGAACCCCAACCTTCATCATCCCTTTCCGATCAGGTAGGGCCCCCTCCCCCACCGAAGGAGAAGGAACCGGTGTCTAGGGCTAGAGTCCCGTCTAGTACATATTCTATTGCTTCCGCGTCCTCCCGGCAAACATCTTCTTCTAGAGAACGGCCTCGCCTTCCACACGACGCCCGAGAACCGAATTCAGTGGCTCAACAAAAGCCAAAGGTTCTCGTGCGTACGAACAATCCCAGGCAGCTAAGTTTGCCATCCTACGCAGACTTAGTGGGGGAAGGCACCACGCCGATCGATAGTCCCACTTCTGAAAACGGATCCTCGCGTTGGAGGGGGGGATGGAAGCAGCGTTCCCAATCCCAACCCCCGCAACAGGTCTTTACCGTCCAAGCCATGCCCAGCGATGGTTTGTTCATCCCCCCAGTGCCTGCCGATGTTTCCCGCAAACTCGAGGAGCGTGTGGATAGATTCCCAGTTACGTCTTTTCCAAATACATTTGCCACCACCAATGCCATGAACCGAACGCCATCCAAAGAGACACTCGGGACAATCTTCTCAGTTGGGTCTGCGGAACTTCGAGAGGAGCCAACCCATGCAAGATTGCAAAGTTCTTTGCCAGCGATTCCTGCGGATGCCAGAGAAGGTGAAGCGAAGGCTACCCCCTACAATCACAGGCATATACACCAAGCTCCTGCAGCAGCTGTCAACCGCCCTCCAAATCGCCAATCCCTGCCAATACTTCCAATATATCAAGGAACCCTCCCTAAACTTTCTAGGGCTCAAAGTCAAGATCAATTTGAAGCTCAAATCACATCAAATGACAACATCTCTTACAGTCTTGGTAAATCACCTTACGATGTCGCTCTTCCTGCAACCCCCAACACTACAGGTCATCGAGCGAAAAGTTTAACATCCCAGCTCGAAGGTTTAGCAGCCGCTCGGTCTGCAACCGCACAGTCTGTATCACAGAACCGCGAATTCGCCTTACGAAAGCAACGATCTTCTTCCACAATTGCAGCCCAGGGCACCGATCCTAGACGTTTTGACCAGAATCCTAACTCCAGCGGATCGAACAAAAGCATTGTGCCGAAGAAATATCCGCCACAGTCTCATCGAGCATATTCAATGAATTCGGAATCCTTCAGCCAGAACGATACGTACAGGATGTCGGTTAACAGGATCAAAAGTCCGCCTCCCGTGAGTATGCAAACGCATAGGCAAAGCGTGTCTCTTCTCAAGAGTCCTCAAGATTCCCTATCAAGCCGAAATCCTCCACCTGTCCCCGCACCAAGTAGAAATCCACCTCCAACGCCTGCGTATCAAGCTGCGGAGCCAGAAAAGGGGGATCCGTGGGCAGCTCAGAAAATCTTTTGGTCCTCGAAAAAGCAAGAAGCCGAGCAGGACATTCGCCGAAAGTCAATTGAGGCAGCCGCCATCCGGCGACCCAACAGCGCACGACCTGTTTCTCATCGAGGCCGTTCTCCCTTTCAGCAACCTCCATTGAGAACGTATGCCAGTTTCGAACATACTGAGTATCCTTATGGTACAGGGCAATCTGGCTACTCTCATAACAATTATCTGGACACGAGGGTAGGGAGTTATGATCTCAGTTACGGAAGTACAAACAATAATGTCTCACCTGCGAATGAATATTACGAGGCAAACTCTTATCAGGATACCACAGAGGTCCACTTTCCGCGGACAATTCATCAGAGGATTAACTCGACTTCAGATATGCTGGTTTTGGATCAGTTTGCTGGAGGATTGGACTATGGGTATGAGCTTGGCTATGAATTGGGAGGGAGCGTAGGAACGAGGAACACCAATTTTGCAAGTAGCATAAGGAAGAGCGTGGGTGCTAGCATGCAATATGGGGTCGACTCCTCTGATATGCCGGTTTTTTTGCATGGGGTTAAGGTGGAAGCTTGATTGATTTTGCCATTTTATGGGGATCGATAATTTATAGGATAGATTAATGGGACAGCCCGCGACCTCTCATTAAACCAAGTAGGCATATTTCTTTTGTTCTATATACCATTGCTATCTTTGTACATATACACAGAAATGTAAATACAAAATTCATATCATCTTTTATGTGTTCAAATTCAAATCATTTCGCTGATATATATTTATATATATATACATCGACCTATCCTCTCTCTGCCCTTTTCTTCCTCCACCTTTTCTTTCTAAAAAAGAAAAAAGAATAGAAAAAGAGGATCCTCTGAATATTAAAGTTATGCAGCTGACAGATCCCTCTCAGCCTTGTCCCCTCAATCCTACGAAATCCCCCGCCTGTAGCCTCGTACATACAGTACAGCGTTCCGGCCATACAACCAACACGAACCGAACCAACATAACGAGCCACCTTGTTTGTCTCACTACTTTGGAATTCCTCCAATTCATGCATCTTGCTTCCTCTATCTTCCCTGTGTCAGGAATATACGAGGGAGTAGATCATCCATTCATTCAAAGTGAAGGTCGAGATGTCTGATCGCCAGAGATCCTTCACTCCCTTCACCCAACTCGCGCCAGCACTTCGCAATAAGATCTGGTTCCTCACCCTCCCGGACGCCAGAGTCATTCACGTTGTCTCCACCCGCAGTCCCAATGCTCCCATTTCTCTAAAGCCCATTTCCTTCGTCGCACCGTCGTATTCATGGGGTGGCCAACATCCTGCGTTGCTGAGTGTGAATCGGGAATCAAGAGAATTTGGCCTGCAACATTTGACACCGATGTTTGGATGCTATTGGAATTTCAAGAGGGATGCATTATATGTGGAGGTGAGGCAGGGTGAGAACCCGAGGGAGGCGGTCGGCGCATTGAATGAACTGAGGAAGAGGGGGATGTTGGATGATGTTAGACATCTGGCCATCGAATGGAGATTGTGGGGTGTGATGAAGGGAGTTGAACACTGGCATGTCTTTTTCTTCTTCTTGATTCTCTATATGAAGCTTATGGCGACGAATGCTAATTTCTATTCGTAGTATGAACTCCCTCCGACTTCTTTCCAACTTACAAACATGCACATTCATTTACAAAAATCGGCAGAGGCAGAAAGATGTCATTAATCCTGGAGTTTCTTGGTCCTTTGTCCCATTCAATAATGCGCAGGCAGAGTTCCGAAAATTAGATTGTGATGGGATGCGCTATTTGATTGCGAGCACCGTGAAAGATTTCATGGCTGTGGATTTCGTGGACAACGAGGAGGACTGGAGAAAAAGACCTCCTGGGCCTGCGATTCATCTTCGTGGAATTGGTAATCGAAAGACCATAGACTTACCACCCGAGACTATTGAGGAGTATATTGGGAGGATTGAGGGTAATGGGGAATTCTATTGTTAAGTAGTTTCGAGGGGGCGAGGAATGGTTTGAACTGGACCTGCAACATGGTAATTTTTTGCCTGGCGTCTTGCAAATTCCTATAGGAATAGTGGTAAATCTAAATCGACAGAGGAGGTAGGTAAAGAGGAAGCTAAATTGAAAACTACAGATTTATGAACGAGTTACATTTACAAATATACTAGAATGTATAAAAGGGACATGATTTCGACCTTTGGAACCTCTTCGTAATTATTCAGCAGCGAATTCAGTAGATGGAATTCAGTTATGAATAACGATGAAAAGCTTAAGCTTAATGGGACCTTGGGAGGGAGGGACCGTTCCTATAAGGTACCTACGTAGTAGGTCTTCTAACACCCGGACGTGCTCCTCAAGGTTAATAGCGATAAATGATATATTTAACTAATCCGCGACTCCTCAATAGAAGTATGACATACTTCCTGTATTTGCACAATAGGCATTCGGCACAATGGGTGATATAATGGTGATTTGGGTTAGTGATGGTCGCGTTTTTTGAGGTGACCTTTCAATTTCTATTATCAGACATCCACAAATTACTATTTGTAAGTTGAATTCGACTGCAGACTTTCCGTGATAAATAGTGCTGTTAAATATGAAATAATTATGCTAGTAGAGAAGATTACATATAGAATCTTGATAGTGATCTATATTTTATAGTAGACTTTATGCAAGAATTCGATTTGATAAAATAGAAACATAATAATTACTCAACCACTTGTCCCTCTCCTATATATTTCCAATCAGAGACATATGTTCTGAACTCTTCAGTCCCACCATTCGTTGTCGCATAGATACCGAGTAAAGCACCTGTGAAGAAATCATGGATTAATCCCAGTTCGGGTTGCGATTACTCGAACGGAAACACTCATCTCACATACCTGTAAAGCCCCAAGTCAACCCCAATCCAGGTGCATACCCCACAGTTTGCATCAAGCTTCGCTTCCCCGCAGGCCCAGCAGAGAATGCGTAATGCGTCAGGTTGAACGTCTTAATTTCGAGAGTGAGTTCCTCTTGTAACCAGGCTGTGGGAATTGGTAAGATTGCCAGGTCGGGGAACACAAAGGTAGGAACGGTGGTGATACCTCGCAGGCGTAAGTTTGCGGTCAAGCTGGTTCCATTCGAAGCCATTAATAGAACAGCCCCCAAATCCCAGTGGTGCAACTGTTTCACTATGTGTGAGTGCTAGCTGAGCAATAACTTGAAGGCAACGCTCACCTGGTCAAGGAAAACTGTTACACCTACTTCCTGTTCTTCAGCACTAAGAGCAGATATGTCAAATGTGGTGCTGTATGTAAAAAAAGAATCAACCTGCCGACGGCCAATGAAAGTTTGGCCGCCTGGCTCTGCTGACCGTCCATCACGGCCTGTGATATTTGCTATCGAAGATGTGAGTTGAAGTGTATTTGGATGACCTGGTGCTGATATAACATAGCTTTCAACAACAGGAAAGCGCCAGTTCACCAAATGTGGTGGAAATGAGAAACCTGGTTCGAATTTTATATCGTCTCCTGAAGTGACCAGTGATCCTTCTCCTCTTGTTACCTGGGGAGCTGGATTTAGATGCCAACTATTCATATTCCCGCTCACATTTGTAAAAATTGGCCATTCCCCTTCTTCCCATTTAACTGGAGTTAAGCTTGTCTCACGCCCCATAGGATAGCTTCCATCTGGGCCTTGTCGTACCGAGAGAGCCACGGCCCACCAGTTATTCTCGGAATCTTGAAATAGGTCGGCATGGCCCACATTCTGGAAGTACGCAGTTGTATTCGCGTTTGTAAGAACGGGGTTTTGAGGATCACTCTCGTAGGGCCCATGGATATGTCGAGACCGTGCTACGTTAGCCACTGGGCAAAGGCGAGTTAGCATTTACTACTTTAGGATGATGTAGAGCACTACATCTAAACTAAGCCATGCAAGGGAAGACTTCGAGCTCTGGAGGTCCTTACTATGCCCAGCTCCTGTACCGCCTTCCGCTATCAGGAGATAATAATATCCGTCCTTCTTGTAAAGATGAGGGCCTTCTGGTGCTATTCCACCAGTTCCATTCCACAAGTTAATAATCTCATCCCCAACATTGCCCGTCTCAACATCCAATGTAAACATTTGAATTCCTGGCTGGGTTTCCCATTCATGTGTCCCTGTTATATACAACTTGCCATCATCGTCCCAGAATGGCGAAGTGTCGTAGCCCGTGAAATTAAATTGTATGGGCTGAGACCACGCTGTAGACTCATATGGATCTTTCGATGTAAATATTAAGTTGATAAATCTCGTAGGAGAGTTTTGGGGGTATTGATCAAAGACATGGGTAGTAATCAAGTAGAATATTCCATTACGATATCTTAAGGTCGAGGCCCAGATACCACTAGTTGCCCCTTTGGTAGTATTGAGGACTGGTAATTGTTCTGGTCTGCTTAATGCATTGCTTACAAGCTTCCACTTCAGCAGATCTCGACTGGCATGAATTGCTGGATTTTTGTCAGTTCCTTCGAATCGGAAATCTCACGTAGATTGAAAGAAATCTTACGAATTCCTGGGAAGACAAGAAAGCTTGAAGATGCGCAAAAGAAAGTATCATCCCACTCGGGTACAAAAATACAACTAGGATCTGGATGGAATCCAGGTAAGATTGGGTTTTTATATGTTGAATTTGAAGCTAGAACCTGCACTGCTAAAATGATAGGAATTATACAGAGCTTCGTAGGCATCATTGAATGTTGATCAGTTTGGATACCAGTAGAGGTTGTGTGGTCTCTGTTCCTGGCGGCACATTTTATCATATGCCCAAATTTTAGCCTCAATAAGAATCAGCTTTATCCGTGATGCGGAGAAATTGTTGATCCAAGAAGTCGAATCCGCTATTTAGCATAAGTTTAAACAATGCCCTGATCCACCATACGAAGAAGAGATAGGGAATAACAATACTTGATGAGAATAAAGAAAATGAGAAGCTTGGAAAGTTGGGAAGTTGGTCGAAAGTTGTGCATGTCAAGGGTGCAACGTCATCCGTGCCTCCATAGATGATTTGGTTAACAATATATAGAATAAAAACGATTACTGGTTGTCGAGAGATGCCATTGATTGATGATTTTGTCCTTGGTATTTGGAAAACTATTAACTGCATGCTGCAAATCGTGTTTAGTTTATATATACTTTTATTTCATGGGAATTTTACTAATTTTAACTTAATGATAAACAATAATGAAGAATAGTGAGTATTAATAAGAAATAATTAATCAATTACTTATCCCACAAATAAAATAATTACAAAATAAAGTTTTAGGAACGAGTAAGTTTGCCGACGGAGGCTACATGACTCGCTTTGTTCAGGAAAGTAGCCCGATGAATCACTTATTTGTGATATTTACTTCGGTGAAATTGTTCTAATCGGGAACATGAACTGAGGGAACAGAACTATCTGCGACCACTAGCACAAAAGGATAGGTAAGCTTTGCCGAGGACTGGACTGATAATAAAATATAGAAAAGAAAGATATCCATGAGTATTTGAAGAATTTTTGAATGACGAAGAAGCTTTATCTGGAACATATCTTGAAAACAATATTTCAACATGCCTCTTATGCACTTAAGTAGCAAGAAATTTCTCCGAGCAATTTGCACCGTGTCAACACGTCATAACTCTACTATTTCTCGAAGCCTATCTCCCCTTCCGATCTCAGTCTCAGTATCATCTCAGGAAATAGCATCCGGAAGCTTGACGTGGCGAAATCTAGAACTTGCAACCAGAGCCCTTTACCGAGATGGGCTTGTTGTGTTGGAGGATGTGATCGACCACTCTAAACTTGACTTCTTGAACCAAAAGATGCTTGAAGACGCTCATATTTTGCAGTCGGCGGGTGATACAAGCCCGTATAATTATAATAGGGGGTTTGTATTTCAATTCCAGACTCAAATCACATATACTGATTAAAATTTAATACCAATAGTAATATCCAACAGGATCCCCCAATGATCAGGCGATACTTTGACTCAACCATCATTATGAATGTATTGGCCACTCAAGTGACAACTTCGGTTCTTGGGCCCAAGCCTAGACTCTCTTTTGTGTCGGGGAATAGCGCCTTACCGCCATCTAGGGAATCACCTCCTCAATCCCAGCCAGTGCACTCAGATGCGGATTTTGACCACCCCCAGAGCCCCTTCGCTTTAGTTGTGAATGTGCCTTTAGTAGAGATGACCATAAAAAATGGGAGCACAGAAGTATGGCTTGGGAGTCACTTAAATGCTTCCTTAGCCTCACAGGATGGCAAACACGGCGAAAGATCGAGTGGTAGAATCAAGGAAAGTTGTTTGGAAAAGCGTAGACAGGAACGGCCACCATCACAGCCTACAGTCAAGAAAGGCTCAATTGTCATTCGTGATTTACGACTATGGCATGCAGGAAAACCTAACTTTAGCAATGACATAAGAGTCATGCTTGCTATGATACATTTTGCGCCATGGTATCGGTCAGTAATATCTCTACTGTTGAAGAATTTTGGATAGTAAAAACTAAGCTGAAGATATTAGAAATGCGATGGAGGTCGAATTCTCGGAAGATCTGAGGCCAATATTGGAAAATGAAGGAAGTGATCTTCAGATCCAGGCTAAATACGTGACAGAGAAGATGATTGTAGATAGCTATTTGAATCGTGGTTATGGCAATGCTTATAATTTTGATCAGCAGGAACCCTTAGAAGGCATCTTTTGATCTCATCGAGCTTGGATTTTATATATCATATGTTATGATAGGATGGCAATAAACAGCTTTAGCTAGAGACTCTTCCAATCCAGCAGCATTATTTAAGGACAAATCATTTGTAGGTTGTTGCAAGAATATAAAACAATCAAACTTTATGTTCAAGTAAGAAAAAATATCAGGCGGCACACTCGATTTCGTGATGTTTGTGGGGCTCAAAGATCTTGTTTTTTTGGGACACTCGTCCAAGGACCTTGATCCCCATTCTCCCAACTCGCTTCAAGTTGTCAATTACAAGGACATGACACTGTTGGTAAACGGGATTCTCGCAGGAAATTATACAGTCCCTTACAATATATCATTATCTGGAGGGCATTTTCGGGCATTGTGCGTTAACATAAAATATTTTGTGGGATGAATGTGGGATTACTACTTGAATTGTGTTTCCTATTGGAGACCTCATTTAACAAGCTAATACTAGTATAGTTAAATAAGACATGTGGTTAGTATATATATCTGGTCGTTACTTGCCGGGTTGGGCGGGGGCTAATAGCCCAAGACCCAAAATCCTCATCTGATTCATCTTCCTCCACCTCCTCTGGCCCCGCACCACGAGATATCCGGTCTCTTTAATGTTTAATATTTCCTAAAAATAGCTGTCAGTAAGCCCTAATAGGCCCACAAAAGCAGAAATTGTAGGAAATGTAGTCCGGGAGTCAAGAATTTCCTTCATTAAGCGAGGTGAAAAGATTGCAAAATCAAAGAACACACGAGCTGTCGCTGCATACTCTATACTTAAAAGTGAATGATTGGGTGCTATTCGTTTTATGTCCTTGTCTCGAACTTATGCTTATCCTTCCCCCACTCCGAAAACTTATCATAAGACCTTCGAACCCAATCTCAACAATTTAAGAAGGGCCTTTTAATCAAAGTACATGACAAATATTACAATACAGGACTAAACTGCAACACTTTGAATATTTAAAAATAACTCAAGCTGGGCCGGTCCATGTGTTGGCCGCGTTCGCTAATATGGTTACTACATAGGTCAACCTCGACCCGTGGCCAACGCCACTCCCACCCTTGGTTCGTCTCAATTTTCCTTTCAAGTGGCTGGAATTGTAAGGCCGATCGGTTGTTCTATGAGTCAAATGTTTGACGATAATGTTGAACGTCTCGCCCATCACAAGCTAGGCAACCTAGTTACATAAGGAGACTTGTCCTCGCACAAACTCCGTAGGAAATTTTTGATCCAGTTTCGAAACCCAAGAACCTTATTTCGTAATATTGCAAAATGTCTTTTAAATATTTCCCTTTACTATTCTCCCTCGCTGTCTCTTCATTGGCAGCCAATATACCCAGACAGAACACCCCAGGTTATCAGACTATCACAGATGATTATAATTCTTTAAGTAGCTGGATTGCGTCTCCAACCGCCACGCCGATAGAGTACACCGATTGGAATGCTGAGTTGCTATCAGTCACGGCAATGGAAACCGACATCCCTTCCGTCACCCCACTACCAAGTTTATCATCTATCATTCCCCTCCAATCTATGAGTCCTCTTCCTGCTCCAGCTGATAGAGCCGTCGCTTGTGGGTATTTTAATGCCGGCGAGTTCATGTGGCGCATAGATTCCTTTGGATATGATTTTGGCAGTAGCAGTACAAGCTGTGCTCCAGATTTACTTAAGGCTCTAAGATCTAACATAAACTGCCTAATCATCCTTGATTGGGTGTGCAATAGACCTGCTTACGGCGTAATTCAAGTAACTTTTAAGGTCGGCGCTGGATGCGGAACAGGTCCAGTTGAAGGTGCTATATACAAAGGTTCCAACCATATTATGAATGCCGGAGGACAATGCATTGCAACAAATTTGGGGACATTGATATGGGCAGACAAGAAGTACAACACGGCAATTGGGTGGCCCGAGAAAATTTTAAATGACATCTCGACGGGAGCTGAGGATACAATACAGGATATCCAGAATTTCTTTTCAACTCTATGGAATGAGTCTAAGGATACACTGGATAATATTTTCTAGATATGAATATCTGTGCGAGTATTTTATCCTTTCTGGTCGATTTAATGGTTACTCTGTTCTCGAGTAGGATACAAGTGAGATCATTTATGTATTAGGGCATATAGGCGAAATATTTAACTATTAATTTTGTTTGTTTGTAGAACTTTTGCAATGTTATTTTGTTTTATCTTTGTCTTATATTGAAATGGTAGTTCGAAAAATTTAAGGCAAGTCTTGGCTTTTAAATGTGGAGAAGCTAAGTGACATGTACTATGTTTGACTATTCCGCCATTTTTTGGGGGGGGGGGAACGGGGGAACATAGTCTCATAAAGAAAATATTATCAAAATTGTACGATTCCTGGTTACTCAGAAAATTTACAATTCATGTTTTTTAGCCACATATTCTGTGCTTTGCACAATATCTTCCCGCCTATCTGAGTCCCTATTCTATACACTGAGATCACATGAATATTTCAAGATGCATGAAAGATGGAGGAAGCTGTTCGAGCCGCTTGAATGGCGATCTTTAATATGTATAGTACCACCCATCCTGGACCGCATTGGACAGTCTCAATCGAACCTTATTGCGGCCCGAAATATATTATTAGTCTGAATTGACGATTGAAGACTAGTATAGGAAGATAGTAATAAACATTGCAGCAGAAAGCGTGGCAACAAACGTCATTCAGAGCAAGGCCGGAAACTTTGTGTTGCTACTTAAAAATACGTATATTTACCAATACGGAGTACAAGGCTCTGAACAGTATCTCATAATGTATACATCTGATGATGTGATGCTTGTAACAAATAGTTTTGATATTTCCTACATTTAAAGGTATTTCCGAGAGTTCGTGGGGTATGGAGATAAGGAGTTTTTCTGCGAGTTGAAAAGTATAAGACCTAGAGATGAAAGATATGAACACATCCTTATAGTAAAGAGTATATACAATCAGACCCACCTATAGCGCTGATGGTGTCTCATCTACCCAGATCCTCTCAAAGGAAAAGCCAAGGTCCAGAAGAACGGATATGTCGGCATCACAGATTTCACCTTCAAGCCATGTATTTGACGCTTGCAGCTTGTGGATGGTACATCCCTTCCCTCGCTGCAGCCTTCGTCTTTGCCCGCTTCACTAACAGGCAGCTCTTTATAACTAAGAGAGAAGTTGTAAGCATTGCAGTAAAGCTGTTAATGCGAAAAGTAATAGTCCTCCGGATTTCGTGTTATTGTCGCTCTTAATCATCGATCTGGACTTGTATTCTCCAGCGAGGGAATTCATAGCTGCAGCTCAATACTGCCTTTCATTTCTCAGGCATTTCCCAACTTTTCCTTCAGTCTGGTTCTTTATTCCAAGAATTAAATTAATATATAATCTGATACCATGGCCCGACTTATCCTGTTTTATATTGTGGCTATGCTAGATTACACTTCCGAAGAGTGGGGAAAGATAATATTCGAAGTCGCAGTATACTGAATCAAAGAGATGGTTTGGAGAATCTTTTGTTGAGTATAAATACACGGCAATCAATATTCACTACATGGCAAACTGAAGTCATAATTATTGAACGGAGGCTTGTATTTGAATTCCAACAAAGGAGCCAACTGACTCAAGCACTGGGATTGATTTAAATTTATTGTATTTATAATCCCAAAGCATAAATAAAGGTTACGTGTGTGTGTAATTTACTCATATCGATGACAAAATATAAAATCATAAGTATTTGGAATAACAATAACCCAAGGTCTGAATTACTTCAATCAAGCGAATTTCAAATGCCTCAATTTAGGCAGAGGAGCCTAAATCAGAAGTTTTTCAATCTACGTTACAGATGTAGCTCGGTACTGTAAAGTAGCAAGTAGAAGGATACATATTAATAATTCCAAATACACAATTCCTTAGATAGCTCTAAATTAATCAATGGTCAAATAAAAATCAAGTTCTAGCCACTTGAGATATACAAGAAATAGAGGCATTCCTACTGCATCCTGGTTATTAAAAAATGATTGGATATATTCTGAACATGGGGTAGGTTTGATTTAAGTTTGTGGGGTAAACCAAATAATATAGACCATCAATATAAATTGACTTTAGCAACTGCTATAAGAGGTCGGCAGATTTTTGATAGGGTGCATCACGACTGGGCACTGCGAAAAGGCACGACCACCTGCCAACGGAAATTTGCATGACTCTGCATCGATATTAACAATATCCTCTAGTGTTCCCATGACTCGGCATTTCGACTTACAATAGTACAACGGCAGTTTGACTGAAAATTGAAATAGGAATGTCAATTCCTTTTATGTATTTGGATTTTCTTCTAGAGATTGTGATTCTTCTGCTCTCGGTCCGGTACTTTTCTTCTCATCATTCAATTCTATCAGCGGTAATACGTACCTCCATGATGATTTTGACTACTATCCTCGCCTTAACGGCGCTTGTTGAAGCACAAAGCATGACTATGCTGCGATTCGGATGTTCTCAGGTCGTTATTGATCGGCTTGATCCCCTTGTTAATCCCGGCCTGATCCCATCTCCGCATGTCCACCAGATCGTTGGAGGAAATGCATTCAATGCTTCGATACCATCCACCGATGTTTCCACTCTTGCCAGCTGTACCACCTGCGAATTCTCCCAGGACTTTTCTAATTACTGGACAGCGAACCTATATTACAAGGCTCGCAACGGTACCTACAAACGTGTTAATCAGGGGAGTGCTGCGTATGTACATATGTGGAGATACTTCATAGTTTATTTTATCTCGTTCTTGGAGGATTTAGGGTGTGGCCTAAGAATTTATGAGAAAGGCCTTGCTCTCTTATTCGTCCCTTATTTCCTATGCAATATCCGTTTATATAAATACTGACCTCTGTGCAGCTTACAATTTAATGATAACTTCAGCACTCAAATAGGAGGTGGTACTCTTGTATACTATGTTTCAGCCCAACCTGGATCCATTACAGCCTTCAAGCCAGTAAGTCCAGTTTAGCAAATGATGGAAGTCATTTATAGTGGTATTGATCGTCCCTTCCAGGGCTTCCGCATGCTCGTTGGAGATGTCAACCAGCGCACAGCAAATACAACACTGAAGTATCAGAACTGCTATCGTTGCTATACGGGACCGAACTTTGGAGGAGATGTATCTGCCCCTTGTCAAAGCACCACGTTTGTCCCCTAGGACCTGACGGTAAAATTCCAGATCAATTAATTATGATACAGAATAGACACTCAGGGCTTTCCTACTGCGCCATGTTTGGGTGGTATCCGCTCCAACGTTCTCTTCCCCACGTAAGCTTCTTATTGTCTTTGTTTCTTTACCTAGTACTAACAGCAAACTCAGCTGCTGGGACGGTGTGAACCTTGACAGTCCGAATCATGAAGACCATGTCGCCTATCCTGTTACAGGTCCTGCTACTTTCTTAACCCTTGGAGGAGCCTGCCCAGCGTCACATCCGGTCAGAATTCCACAAGTAATGCTTGAGGTTGTTTGGGACACTACGCCATTCAATGACCGCTCGGACTGGCCCACAGATGGAAGTCAACCTTTCTATCTGAGTCAAGGAGATAATACTGGATACGGCCAACATGCTGATTATGTTTTTGGGTGGGAAGGTAACTCTCTTCAGAGCGCTATGAATACCGCCAATTGTTATGGTGCTTCATGTGCAAGTCTCCAGACACAACAGATCAACAATGCGAAGAGCTGTTCTATCAGCCCTGTGGTCCAAGAGGATAACAATGGATGTAAGTTGGCTTATTGTGAACATACCATTGACAAACTCTAACAAGATAACAGGGATGACTAGTCTCCCAGGACAGGACATGCCGGTGGCCTAGAGATGATGTAGAGAGATTGAAGAGAGTATTTCAATGTTGCATTGGTGGTGGTTTCATGGGTTCACTCATTAGTTAGATTGGAAGATTTTCACAAGTTGGACAGAGTTGAGCATCTCTTAAAGAAGTGGTATCTAAATATTATATTATAAAACAATATTGAAATTGGTGATTTTGTTAATGTAACTTGCGAAAGTTGATCTGTGAATACATGTCTGAAACAGAGATTAACGTTTCTTAGAACCTCGACTCATTCTTTTATATCGGATTATATTCCCAAACAGAAATAAATAAAAGAGAAGCTCTGCAAGTAGGCCCAAGGCATTGCAAAGGATTGGCATTATTCCTAGATGTGGTTCTAATTTATAGTGGTTTTAATCTTAAATAGTTGCTCATAATTTACTCCAAATGCCTTCGCCTGTCACGTGCTTTCTCAAAAGGTTAGGGCCATAAGAGACCAGTCTTGGATAACTTTATGCTACGGTTAATATTAACCTTTGAACTTTTGTGTTGACAATATTCATTGTTGGACATTTATACAATACTCTCAAGTCAACTAAGAATATATATCTGTAACTATTGCTTAAGCTTCAAACCTTGCTCTTTTAAAAATATGGCTTAATGTTAAGATACTACATACAATTTTGATGATAATTGGTGAGAATGCATAAAATCTGCTTTGATTCTAAATAGCAAATTGAAGGTTTTTATATATCAAAATACCGAATTTGGGTTTTTGCATTCAGGGGGGAAGAGAACAATTGATTACAGAGCATAGAAACACATATATCTTTTCTGTATTTATAGGCCTATTACCACAGCTCCAAGAAAGATATAAACAATATCGGAGGCTAATTAACATTTATTTTTATAACCTTAAAAAATATCTGCACAATATTGGATGCCGAATTAAAATTATACCCATTGCACAATTGGTAATTAAATGTCATCAAATATATTACCAACTCTAATGCAGAAGGCATACCACCAACTAGGCCTATCTGTAACCCCCAAAAAATCTTGGGGAGCGAATATTTAGAGGGAATTCTAGTCGGCAGTAGTGGATGTCTGGTTTGGACAGGTTCCCGGCATAGGGTCCAGCGGGAGTTTACTGTTGCTACATAGGGGAGTTGTGGAAATCGAGGTAGAGCCCTATGAATCACAATTAGCATTTTTTTGCGGACATAGTAAATAACTTACTAGCATAGTGAAGAATTAGTCTGGTTGTAATTTAAGATGTTATTTGCTGTAGTTTGTGGAATGCTAGAGTAAGATCATGATAAAGGATCGTTGTCGGCCAAAGGTCTTAGTCAGTTGGAGCAGAACTTGATTCGTTGTTATCGAGAAGTTTCGGTCTGCCAGAGCATCTGTATATTATAGATCTACACTCTTACTTCCTTCCACTAGCACAATCTGGTCTCTTCTTTTCCCATCATACTCAACTCGTTTCCAAGTCATGATAGTTGAAGCCTTTGTATCAAGCTCCCAAATTCGTGCTCGTCGATGATACCGTGTTCCGCCGTAGGAGCCATAGCCTCCGAAGCCAAGGGCGCCTGCGTGAGTGAGCCATGGCCCATTGCTTCCCAATTTGCGAGGAAGCTTGTCGGGTTGCCCTCCCTGTGCGTCTCCTTCCCGCGGTTGGGGGGGTCCAGGAAGTAGACCGCAGAAATCATTCACGTGATCGTGCCCGCAGCCTAGAGCTACGATATCTTCTTGCACTAAAACATCGTAGAAATGAGAGTTGAAGCTTGGTCCTTCGGTAGGTTCGTGACGGTGACCTGCAGTGATGATGAGATTGCTATCTCCGTATTCGGGGAGGGGAATGTGAATGAATGCGAGTGAGAGATGAGTGGGGTGAGAGTGAGATTGATTGTCCTCGCGTGACCTGCGGAGAGATTGGGAGGTGGATGTAAACCATGTGATTTGGCTGGGTTTGATACTGTCGTAGTCTGGGTTTTTGGTTTCGCTGGGGATTTCGCCGTGGGAGTCAAGGAAAAAGAGGGTGGAGAACGGGTGGTGGGAGGGTACGGGAGAGAAGATCTCGAGGTAGTAATTGCCGATGCCGTCGACACAGGGTGGGCCGGGTTGGGAGAGGCTGAAAGGAAGGGATTGGAGGAGGGTCATCTGGGCGGTGCCTGTGGGGTTGTAATCAGCGAAATGTTGCGAGTTTGGGGGACCCAGAGGGGTAGATTCTAGCTATTCTTCACGATATCGAGCGTGTGATTTAAGGGGGTCAGTGACTGGTAAACACACTCCATGTTACGTGTAGGACTAGGGAATGGTTCGGTTTCCTCGATCGCTAGCTCTATGTATCTGCTATGAAATTGATTACTTACGCGACCATGCATAAGGGCCCTCATCGTCATGATTGCCAAACACGGCTGCATATGGAATTGAGCGACTGATAAACGGGGCAACAATCTTGAGAATGGCAGATTGTGTGTCTAAAACGTGGCTATTTAATTGATCTCCAGTGAGGATCACGAGGTCGGGCTTCTCCAAATCCAAGATTTTCTCAAGGAATTGTATGGTCAGTGGATCTGCTTCGCTTTCAGGCAGTGGTTTTCCATGGGCATCCATGGCATCTTTACACGCGCCAACACCAGTCACCATGTGTGTGTCTGAGATCTGGAGTATCTTGAATCTGCCGTCCGCTCTGGCCCTAAGTGCCTGTGGAGGGCCAATGGGCCTTGGCTTTTTCATTCCGCGACAGAGCGTTAGTCTTGCAACCGGCACCTCTGGCCGAGGGCTCGTCTCCAGTGAGAGTGGCATTGATAGAAGAGACCATTGAGGCCGAGGATCAACGGCATCCGCACCGAACAGGATATCCACATCCGTGACTGCCAACTGACTGTCGCCAGTATAGTTACTTCGTCGCAACCAAATGCCGCAACTTCGACTCTCCCATGGATTGTGCGAATCAGTTTTGAGAGTAGGCAGTTCGCCAATTCTGATATCTGTCACGACCAGAGTGTTCGCAGTAAGCTCGTTCTCTCTTTCTCTCTCCACATATATCCATGCGCTGTGTTCAACTGTATGAAGGAAGAGATCCTTCTCTATGCGGTGCCATTTCTGGGAATCGAGAGGACAGGTGGAGAGGAGACCATTCGAAGAGGAAAATCCTACGGCCAGATCTGTGACAACCGCATGAGCGTTCTCGACGTCCATGATGGGAGGATTGGATGAGGTTGGCATCTTGGTGGAGGGGGTGGCGGCCGAGACTAGTTTTAGCTGGTGGCGCATAAGTCTAGGAATTGATTTTCCTTCAAAGCCCAACCAAAAAAACCACTAAATTAACGAATAATGCTTTTATAATATCAACAAGGTGATAATAATTTTATATTATTTGTTAATTGAATGGGTTGTTTAGTGGGGCTTTGGAGGAAAATTAATTCCTGCAATCCCTGGTGGTGCAATAAGTTGCTGGAAATCTATTCGGCGGTGGTCGATCTCCGCCAACCACCATCTTAGCCCGCGTACAAAACGCCTAACGCTAGTCAGTTCTGCACCGTGTATAACTAAAGAATGCGGATCTCTGCGATTATTATTAGTATACTCGTATATGACCTCGGGCTATATTGAACATTAATTATATTTAAGAATTTATCCCTTCATAGAAACAAACTGAAGACCAAATCAATCATTTTTTGGTTCCAAATAATAACCTTAGCGCATTAAATAGAGTAAGACTTGTGATTTCTTGGTATTTTCACTAATTGTAATCTAGATTGAAGTGCCTTCAGTATCGGGACATAGTATTCATTATCAGCTACGTCCTCCTCATTTAGAAAGAAGGCTTAGATGGTACTCTGCAGTTCCTTCACCTGCTCTTCGAAGCTTTTGAATTTAATGCCAAATGTCTCCTCTGCCTTCGAAGCATCCAATCCAACCGCCGTCGTTTGAACCTCTACTTTATCTGGGAGTTCCGTCACAATAGATTCAGGGAAGTATTCCTTGACCACTGGAAGCGCCTTAGACGAATCTGTTTTACCCGCTTTTTCGATCTAACAAATATCTGCTAGCAGGAATGGGAGGCTTGAGGGACTCAACGTGTGTCGTCGCGACATCATCGATATTGCCCAAAATTGTCAGCAATGGCTGCATGGATTTTCCAAGAAGCTGATTTAGTAGAATGTTGTTAGAGCCATGATGTGGATTTCTCCGCGCTGTGAGCGATTTTGTTTGGGCCGAAACGAAAGGTGGCATGAAGAACGCCATGTCGAATGCCGGGTGCTGCATTTATTTTGATAAAGTCCTCGGCTACATCAAGAGCCATGCTCTTACTTGCAGAATAGGCAATGATGATGTAGGAACAGCTCAGTGACCTTGTAATGGAAGGTCTCATAATCACCTACACCCAGAATTAGGGTAACCATCTAAATCAGGGGTGATACTACCTACTTCGATAGATGTCCTTGGAGAGCTTTCCACTGAGAAATTCCATTAGATTGATGTAGGGTAAAAGTGAAGAAGTAATCACGATGTATCTGGCCGTATAATATTTAGTCGCAGCGGACAGAACATTAACCGTGAGGTTGATCGCTGGCCGTGGTTCATGATGCTTATTTGGAACAAATTCCGAGTACTCGCAATATGGGGAGTGTCTAGATGGCTGAGCACGAGGGTGCGTGGCTACTTATAATCCAACTCCATAGTATACTTAACATCGCCCCTCTGCAAGGAATCCTACAAGGACACACTCTGTGGGTCATCGGGAGGATGGAACGCAGACGTTGAGAATAGGGGTCAGCCAATCAGGTACCCGAAGCGCTCGGCTACACGTGATACTGGCTGGTAAGATATTTGACCCGCTGGAACTCCGCGCGATCAGATCTTTACCTTCGCATACATATGCAGTCGGAGAGAGGAATGGATATGTTAACCCGTAATTATCGGGAAGATCGGCTATGAGAGAGGGTCACCTTGTTCAAATTGCATCTCTGCTATGCTCAATTGTACCCACAGTGCAGTAGCATGAAAAGTAACAACTCCCAAGCAGAGGCTCTTAATTTTAGCACAATAGTAAGTCAATCTGCGTGAACCCTTTGAGATTCTCTTTATGTTGTGGAGTGCTCATATGGTGTTCTCTCTGCGAGCAGAAAATTGATGGTATTGTAAAGGGCATTGTCAAACGCTGGGCGTTTTATAAACTGTATAATCTTGGGGCAGATATTCTCTATTGCCCCACTTTTATCTATATATAAGTCCATAGCCTGCTTTAGATTAAGAGGTCAATCAGTTTATCCTAGGAGTCTAGCAGGCATTGATGGTATCAAATTTCTACTGCAGGGGCTCAATGAATCTCTAGATACAAGACGGCCTGAAACTGGTTCTACAAAGCATCTCACTATAGAGTGCTATTGATAAGCCCAGCAACTATGACTCGGATCAGAAGTGAGACATTTATCTGCAGTGTGACTTAGTTTGCCAATCTTCGTTGCTCAGTTTGATTCTCCGAGCCATTCCCACAGCACAGAGCTCTAGCAACAGTGTTCTAGACGATTGTGTTATCGTCGCTCGCGATATTTTGGAAATACATCAGCACTATATGATGGCCGTGCGTAGTTGCGAAAGCGACCCATGCATTGCAACAAAATATGCTCACTGGTGAGTTGATCATTTCTTCTAGTTGTAGTTCTTTTCATAATCAGCCAATTCCTAGTACCGACTTTGAAAAGTACCCCACTTTCTACTACTACAAATCACCAGTCTCCCAGGCTGAATACTGCATTACACAGAGCCATACTGCACACCCCTTTCGTCCCATTCAATATACTATTTACACGAACCATCCAGCTTCTGGACATCACCGACTTAGCGCGCTTAGATCGCTTCGCAGCCTCATTCAAGCCCGAGGTGGCTTCCCTGGGCTTGACTACATACCCATATCGACTATATGAGCTGCTCTGCCAAGCTGCTCGGCTCTACGCGCCCTCCATACCCGTAGACCCGGCCTTGAACAATCCGGATACCTTGGTCGAGTTTGACTTCGGCCGCTTTGAGATAGAGATGAATGCTGAGACATATGCGACTTTAGAGGCCGGTGGCCCGCAAACTATTGGGCTAAGTGGCTGGTATTAAGATGAGGATCTGATATTTTGATCGTTTGAAAATAATCTTTGCGAGCTTGAAACCTTGACATTGCATCTGCATTAGAATCTCTACTTCTTCAGTTACCGTTGCTAATTATTGTTCTTATACGAGTACCATTCAGTTAAAGCAAGGTTTTATAAAGCTGTTTCTAAAGAGCTAGTCGCGGGAAATACATTCCATTTCCTTCTGAATGGAATTAAAAGAGCATTACTTCCTATAACGTATTAGAAATGCATTCCATAATTGAATCCGAAGGTTTGATACGGTAGCATAAATAATATTCGGAGATATTCGTAATTTCGTTCTGACACATTATTTGTAAGCCGGAGCAGTCGAAGGGTCCGCCCCGGGATTACTCAGTATTTCACAGTGAAGAATTATATTGTTAGAAGATGTAAAATACGCTTAAGCTTACGCTCTCTATTTCAGGCCAAAATTCTTTACATCCGTTGTCCGGTTATTATTTGTCAACCTACTGGGCTGCGATATCTTTACAGAAACCAGAATTATCTGGAGTTTCTATTAAATTCATTACATTTTCCTCCATTTCCCAATTCGACATTACAAACTGTTTCATCTTGAGAAGAAAACGAAAATGCCTGCAAATCCCCCAGTGGCACTGATTCTTGGAGCAGGATCTAGAGTCGGGCATCATGTTGGGCGTGCATTTGCAGCAAAAGGCTATAAGATTGCCCTGGCTGCTCGGAGTTTAAAGGAGGACGACAGTACCCCCGATCAGCTCCAGATTCAGAGCGACTTCAGCGATCTAAATTCTGTGATCGAAGTATTTGCAAAGGTCAAATCACAACTGGGCCTTCCGAGTGTCGTAGTCTATAATGGTACAATTTCCCCATTTTTTGGTTTTTTTCTTCTATATCCTCTCATCTAAAATTTAAAAAGCTGCCGCGGTCACTCAAAACGATGCCAAAAACCCCCTCAGTCTTGCACTAGAGGATTTCGACCGCGATCTCCGTATAAATACATCCAGTGCTTTCATTGCTGCTCAACAAGCTGTGCTTGCATTTGAGAACCTTCCTGAGTCCGCATCACGAACTTTCATCTACACAGGGAACATTCTCAATACCACGACAATGGCGTCGCTTTTAGATCTGGGGGTTGGAAAATCCGCGACTGCGCACATTATTGAATCTGCGGCAAAGGCTTATCAAGAAAAAGGCTATAAGTTCGTATATGGCATATTTAAGCACTAGATAAATTCCTAACTTGTCTCTAGATTTTACTACGCTGATGAGAGGAAACCCGATGGATCAGCTGCATTTGGCATAGATGGTCCCGCCCATGGTAAGCTTTACACTGCACTTGCAGAAGAAGCGCTACAAGGGCCGTGGCAGCAAACATTTGTGAAAGGGATTGGATTCAAGGAATTCCCAGTTTTTTCTTGAGCTATATATAACTAGGTAAAATCAAGGCCATACATTATTAGGAGGCGGATTGTGGGGGTTCATTTAGCCCCCTGTTGTATGTAAGCGGCAGTTGATTTCAAATCAAAACGTGTCACATGACATTACATTCCCCCCCTGGCTCGGAAGTGATGACCAGCTTTTGTGACAATCTTGAATTCCCTTTCGCTCTTGGAAAGATACACCCTTCAACACTTTATTGACTTGATAAAATAAGCTAATCGGGTCATCAAAGTGCTATTACATCACAACAAGATGCAGGATAATGCAGCACGAAAAAGAAAGCTAGGCCCATCCGATTCTCAGGAGGGTATTGTGAGAGTAAATTTGCACCCTATCATTGAAAACCATGACAGACACCCTTTGACAATCTTATCTAGGCATGCGATGTGTGCCGCAAGAAGAAGATTCGTTGCGAGCCAACGACGGACGCCTGTTTGCAATGCATCAAATTCAAAACACATTGTCATTTTACCCCTATCTCGGCAAAAAGAAAACCCCGAAGACCAGCTGGGTTCGTCTCCGGTGACGTTCGAGAGACCTGACGTGGTTAACTTTAAGTAGGTTTAAAAATGTTCAGGGACTGGAAGACAGGCTTGCGAGGATGGAGAGCCTACTGAAGATCACCGAGGAAAGGGATCAAATGAATGAAGAACCTAGCCGCCAAAGTCAATCTGATGCCATTGATCTGCGTCTCGGTGGTGGCATTCAAGACCAACGAGGAATTCAGAGGTTATCAGTGACATCGCAGAAACTAGCAGGTGGTGATGGCCATGGTACATCCCAGATATTAGGCCAAGATTTAACAGTGGTCCGTAAGCCTTTACCCGTGGGCCAGCACTCTCCTTCCACCTTGAATGGATGTTTAGTGCGTGATGTTGTCCCTCATCGTACATTCCACGAACTCCCATCGGAATCATCCGCTGTAGTCTTAATCGACGAAGCATTTCAGAGCTTCATTAAATATTTCCCAATTTTTGACCAACAGTCCTTTATGCAACTTTTCCACGACCATTATTCAGGCTGTACTCCCAATGATCCAGGATGGTGGGCATGTGTCAACGTTGTCCTTGCATTAGCACATCGCTTCCGCGCGATGCGGACATTTAAAACGGAGCATGAGAACAAGCAAGCGTGTAACTACATGCATAATGCCGTTTCAGTTGTCTCTGAACTGACCATGCTACATAATAGCCTTCCAGCCATTCAAGCACTACTGGGTATGACAATTGTGCTCCAAGGGACTCCAAACCCGTGGTTATGTTCCGTTCTGCTTGCTGCTGCATTGAAGCTTGCTCAAACAATGGGTCTGCACAGGCACAATCAAAATCCAAGTCTTGCAGAGTGGCAGATTGAGGAACGCAAAAATGTCTTTTGGATCATATATATCCTCGATAAAGACATCAGTCTTAGGGCAGGACATCCTCCGGCTCAGGATGATGATGATATGGATGTGGAATTGCCTTCGAGAATGGTATCCAATTTACCACTGACGATGAGTGGAGTAGACACTATCAGCTTCTTCGATGCCCGTATCAGACTTGCAGTCATTCAAGGGCGGATTTACAAAAAACTGTACTCTGTCAAAGCAACGCGGCAGTCTCACGTCCAGAAACTAGCTGCAACTCGGGAACTCGACATTATATTGAGAAATTGGAGAAGTACACTATCGATCGATTTTGAAGAAAATGAAATTATCGAGCTTGGGGCTCCTATTACTGCAGCAATTTTGCACATTATTATACTACGTATGAGTTATGTCAAGTGTATGATTATTCTGCATCTACCCTCGTCTTTGGGCAATAACCCCACTATCAATGCATTGTTAGGACTTCAAGATTATGTTTTATGTCCAGAAAGCATTGATATCACCGAAGCACGGAAAGCAATCCGCCTGATTCAAATTATACCCAAAGGCGATTATGCTTGTACCTGGTACTCACCCCTTCCTCTCACCTTGCTCTTTGGCGCTAATTATAGCTAACTCAAAGGCTTCTGATTTCCGACTTCTTTGCTGTGGTCAACATCCTCCTCCAAAATATTCTTATCAGTCCTGCAGACCCCCAGGCACATTCGGATCTCCTGCTCATTGAGCCATTTCTCCAACTACTTCAAGTATTGTCCAAAGAAGGAAAAAGTGAAGAGGTACAAAAGATGTATGAAAGTTGTACTGACTTGGGCTCAAGGGCTAGAGATGCTGTTTTAAATGTGAATGGAGAGATAATTGGAGGCAATGCAACAAGCAAGAATGGGAGGGGTGATAAGGAGAGCATAGGTCAGTTTATTATGAGGGTGGAGTGTATTAGCGCTGGATGCCCTAAGGCTCGAGCTATGGCTTTAGCTACAGGGCAGGAGCTGGGATATGTAGGCCAAGTCTGAATAGAAGCAAATAAAACAGTTGCTGGGAAAGAAGACTTTGTCTAGCTTGCAATGATAAGCGCCGCTCGATTTTTACTGGCTCCATTACATCAACTGGGATATCAGACTTTATTTCTTATTGTTTTATAGTTCCTTGCTTTGCTCCTTCAAAAAGAAAACAAATCTTCCAGATCCGGGAAAGTATTTCAATCTCGTTTGGGAGCCCCTTGTATAATTGGCTGGAAGGTTGGCGACTTTCAAGTATGTATCTGTTTCTCCACCAGCTCGCTACTCTAAGCTGACAAATTATTTGCTTGATAAGTATTGGATCAAGTGAAAATACATTATGAGAAGATCTAAAAAAAAGCAACATAAGACTTAAGAAGTGCTTGCTCTCTTTATAACCCCACGAGACTCCTACACTCAATCCCTGTTTGTCTCGGAACTTGGATAAATGCAAAGGCAACCGGGAACCCAATGCGGCAGCTAGGAATCTCCCGGTCACATGGATCTTTGCACATGCCAATGTTATGTCCTTAACATGTCCCGCAATTTCTGTAACTCCTTTATTCTAGTTCTAAAGCTGAGGTATTAGAGAAAATGTATTTCGTCCAAAATCCCACTATATTGCTTCTCGGTGTTATAGGTGTCGCTTTGTCGTTGAATAGAAATGAAAAGAGAACTTTACAACCTCTACCACTTTCTCGCAATGGCCGTTGGATTGTGGATGCGAATGGCAATCGTGTACCATTCGTGGGCATCAACTGGCCGGGTGCAGCTGACACAATGCTTCCAGAAGGTTTGCAATATCAGTCTATCAGTGATATTGTGGGAAAGGTTGTGGAAACGGGGTTTAATGTTGTAAGGTTAACTTTTGCAGTAGAGATGGTGGATGATATTTTAGACAACGGAGGTGATGTTGGAATTGGGGAGTCATTAGAGAGGGCTTTGGGGACAGAGAATGGAACGTTGGTTCTAGCTCAGATTCTAAGTAATAATCCTAGCCTTTCAGAGACTACGACGAGACTTGAGGTAGTCTCCCACCTTCAAATACTATCCAGCTGATTGACAAGGAATATTAATGAAGATATAGGTATTTGATGATGTAGCAACTGAGCTGGCTGCACAAAACATATATCTGCATCTAGATAACCACGTCTCAAAAGCAATGTGGTGTTGTAGTCTTACGGATGGAAATTCGTGGTTTGGAGATACATATTTTAACACTACAAAATGGGTTAGAGCTTTGTCATATATGGCTGACCATGTGTGTATCACCTTGGACTTCTCGGCTTCTTTCTAGTAATCTCCAAGCTTACAATGATTCTCACAGGGCAAAAGCAACTGGCCAACATTTACCTCGATTGGCCTTCGCAACGAACTTCGACTCCCTCTTACCTCTATACCCACACTCGCATCTTACACTTGGTCTACATGGGACTCTTACATGACGCTTGCCGCATCATCAGTTTATACCGCGAACCCGTCACTCCTCATATTCTTCTCTGGCCTAGATTCGGATTTCAATGTTGCACCCGCACTTGCTGGCTCCACACTCCTTGATCCTCCTTTCCAATTTGACATCTCATCTTATGCTTGGGCAAATAAGTTTATACTCGAGTTGCATGAGTACGATGAAGGAATCTCGAGTGATTGCGCTATTTACGAAAAGATTTTAGATGGATTTGGTGCTGACGCGACGAGCGACGAGGAGGGAAATGGGCCTGCTCCGTTGGTAATTAGTGAGTGGGGTGGAAGTACTGGAGATAGTGATAGTGCGTATGGAGGGAGTTATGTGGAGTGTTTGAGTAATTTGATGGTCGAGAGGGAGTGGGGTTGGATGGTTTGGGTATTGGCAGGAAGTTATTACATAAGAGAAGGAGAACAGGATTACGATGAGACTTATGGTGAGTTGTCATTTCCACGTCTTTTATCTCTAGTGTGTCAGATACAGAGTGCGATATAGATGATGGGAAGATTGAATGGTTTCGATGCTCATGCTGGTGTTGAAAATAGGGCTTCTTGATCATACCTGGACGAACTATCGTGGCACAAACTCCAGTAATTTTATCAAGCAGTTAGTACAGGATGCATATACTGCATATGAATAATGAGGGTTTAAATTATTGTCCGGAAACTTTAGCTTACTGCTTATAACGGAATATAATAATTCTTATGCTTTAATCAGCCACTAAAGCATTAAAATAGAGAAATGAACATGCTGGAGATTAGTCATAGTCTCGTAGAGAAATAAGATATTAAAGTACGAAATGTCCCAACTAATATTCAATTGGAATATGTAAATCCAGCTGATATTATAATCTAAACTCAAAGCATATGAGATAGGCTTCACGTAGGTGCTTCGTAGATCCACTAATTATGATGAAGAATTTGATATTTAGTAAAATTACCTCGGTGTGGCACTTATATTTTAGTGCTCTATCGAAGTTTGACAGATATTCTGTTTTATTGTTTGAGAATTAGATCGTGATCATTTAGGCCGCAAAATGCATCTACAAATGGGCTGCCATACTCCTCTCCCATGAGTGTATTACAGGAAACGGATCTAGAACCCCCGGATACGGGTATGGTGGATCAAAGCCTTGAAGTCCATACATGGCATCATTATTTAGTTCAGGAACCTACATCTCAAGCCCACCAAATAAGGATGAAGACTAAGGATCCTCAAAATTTCAATATTTAAAGTTTACCTAACCTATCTCTTGTCCAAAGGCCCCAGGTGGTGTGGGTGTTGAGGTTTCTTGCCCATTGACTATTTTTTGTAGGTTGCATCTCGCATCCCCTGCGATTTTCCAGGAATGCGACAAATCGAGGAGCGCTTCATCTAAAGCCTTTAGGATAGGAACTTTATTGGGTAGTTCGCTGAAATTCTGAAAGCGTGTGATGGCAATTTTCGCTTCGGCTGCTAAAATAGCACCATGAGTAAGAGCGAGGGGAGCGCATTTGAGAGCGTATTGATATTTGTAGTGGCGGAGGATAGAGAGCATAGTATCAATTGAGAAGTTGCAACTGGCAACAGTAGAGATAGTGAGGGTTGTTTCAAGTTGAGGAGTTAAAGCCAGGAATGGAAGATTAAAAGAAAGCTGTGCCGTATGATAAAGTATGCTGGCGTATTAGAAAAATGTATGGAATATATGAGAAAAGTATTCATACTGAAGCATAACAGTATCCGGATATACGACATCGAAGTTTGAGCCCCATCTGTTTCATTTAATGTTTCCAGGAAGTGTATTGTGCCATTTTCAAAGTTTAAAATTTACCTCGTGGTTAAACATTTCTGTCTATCTACGAGTTGGTGGATGTTTGAATATTTCGGTTTTGAGAATATGGATTATTGAGCAAAGGGAATTTCGGCATTTTGAAACCATACTCCAAACAGAGAATGATTTTAGATCGTTGAGAGAGGTCAAGCCATTCCTAGCAAGCCAACACTGCCAAACAGATATTCTACAGACCATGATCAGCATATTATTCGATTTTCAAACCTACCGAAATCCACCCTTCAGGCGCTTCAGTATCCGTATATTGTGGTATTTCGTGAACCATAACCGCCCTCCCAAGCAATAAGCTCATCATCCTAGCCTTCTATCAGACCAATCATTTTCGAGACAATAAGAATAGGGACTTATCGGATTCGTAGCAGTTCCTAAACATAGGTCGAAGAGACTCGAAATCGACATCTCGCGGCCTACCCATTCGCCTTCTCAATTCATCATTTAAGTCTTGGCCGCATCTGAGACCTTCGGACATGACGAATGCGCAACCTGGTGCTTGTTAGTCAGATGGGACTTTGATCCAATATGGAAATATGAAAGGATCCACGCTTTGGAAAAATTACCATTTCGTATATTGAACATAGGAGCAAAACTTGTACTGAAGTCTCTTGAGAGTCAAAACCCCCTACTAACTCCAGAATTCGTATGGCCTGTATAGAAAAGCTACCTGCTAGATCTCGGATCACAAAATCAGGTGACATCAACGCACCGAGTGCGCAAATCAAATACACCAAGGCTGGAAATGAGGTACTTTGCTCAGACTTATTCATGTGCTTGAGTATAAAATCATCTCGATTGATATACATACATTGGGGGTGTTTCCAGCGAAAAAAGAGAGCTACGCACTGGATAGTGAGATGCTCAGGAAAGTTAGGAATGTCGTCCACAAAAGTCGGCAACACAGGGTGACTTTGACAAGGTGAATTAAGAAAGATTGAGCTGCGGAGACTTTTTGGTAATCCATAGACCATTAAACCTTTGACAAGAAATTCAGCGAGAATATTCTAATTAGAGGCGCATGGGAGAATTAATACCATGGTCATTGCTGTTCGTCACTGCCCCGCCATTATAAATCCTCTTCTGGCTTTTCGTAAAGCAGTCAAATTTTGAAGGGGCAGTTGGCAAATTACGACCAAATCTTATAGCATCACTTTCCCGGGGCGACGCAGCTTTCAAGTCGGATAGCAAGTTCTCTAGTGCTCTAATCTTTCCTTCCAATGCCGCCACATATTCCCGAGATATGGGGGAACGTTTGAGCCTATCGCCACGAAACTCGCAAGGTACGCCAGCACTGGTGCATCTATCGCATGGAAAGGCTCTAGAGCATTTGATCTGATGCAGTCTGTTAGTTCTGTGCCTTTAAAGAGGTTGGAACCTGGGGTGGGGGTTACTTTGCGATCCTAATATCTTTTGCACGAGATGCGCTTCTTTGGATCCGGCCATTTTCATTTGTGCATCTGAACGATAATTTCGAAAATCCCAATAGCATTTAGGATAAGGTATAGTACGGTATGTAGCAGATGTGAAGGACGAAGGGAAAATGAAATATAAAGCTCAATGATTCTCGAAGCGTAGCGTTACGTGCAGGAGCACGCCATCCCCCTTACCATCCCCACCTGCAAACTTCCTGGGTCTATTTCAGAACCGAAAGAGTATTAATTACAGATGACAACGCCTTTTGTAAATCATTTCACTGAGTCGGGAGTAATTTCAGATACAGGCTAATCAAGGCTATAATTATAAACTCCAGGAGTTCTTTAGGCATACTCACAAAAGCAGTTTTGTTCAATTATAATCAAAGCTAGGAGGAAACGATTACTCCTAGTAGTTTTTGATACGTCCTATCCACAGCTCTAGTGAGCGAGTGTCATCATATTCAATTGTCACAATCTAGTGACCTCCATCGTAGCTAGTTGCTCTATTTGCCAGTCCTCGCTAATGTTATCCCAAGCATTTCCCCTCATTTGATAGTGGTTGAAGTAATAGATCTTGAATATATCAAAGAGGTAGAGACATGTTCAATCGTTATTTTATTTCGTTCCACTCTCAAATAGAGTTCTGCGGCCCAGTAACTGGGATCCAGGTTTAGTGTAAAAACGGCGGGTACACTCACTGCCCTGCATTAGGAAGCCAAAACCATATCAGACATATAATAATTTAACATTTATTGCCCTGCCAGTCAGTGTTGCATCTTGGAGTAAAAGCTTAGATTACTCTCGACTAAGACTTCGACCACGAGCAAAAAAAGCAGAAAATAGAGCTAAGACTGATACGGCTGTGGTTGCTACGAAGGCATACCTCAAAGCGTCAAAGTAAATATGTCTTGCAATTTCTTGAATTCCCGGTGGCAAATCCTTTAAGACCGTAACAGAATGTCGAATCTCGTCTACAAACTACCACATAAAGAGTCAGCTACGAAATGCTATCGCCGAAGCAGATAAATACCTTTTCTTTTCCTGGTACGCCATCTAATGCCAAAGGAAGTTGCATCGATAGAACATTCTGGATGATAGTTGACACCCCAGCAACGCCCCAAACTGTACCCACGGAACGAAACAAGTAGACCATAGACGTGGAGACTGCTTGCTCTGCAGGGAATTTAGATATAGTCAGAAAATTTGGGATAATAGCTTACGCGTATGGTCAAAGGCGGCCAGAAACGTAAATAAGCTACTCGGGTATGCGATTCCTTGTCCAAGATTGGCGGGGAAAAGATAGACCAAATATTTCCATTTTGAATCTTCGTACTTCCAGGATGCCACCAATCCGTTACCAAGTGCCATGAAGAAACAGCCAGCTCTCACCAGCTCACTAAGCCGTCCATAGTGTGACATTATAAGGCCAGCTACAAGGCCGCCAATAGGAGTTGCTAGAGATGGGATTACGAGGCGTAGACCGGCTTCTGATGGAGTGTCTAGAAGGACAACTTGGAAGAACAATGGAAGCAGAAAAAGAAACTATACAGTGGTTAGTATCGAGAATATGTCAAAAGCAGATCCTACTCACAGCATATGCCGCCATCCCAGCGCATACGTTAGTGATCAAATTTGAAATTGCAAGAGTTCCCCGAAGCATGCTCATTGGCATGACTGGAATTGCTTCGGTCCGAATTTCTACAAACACAAACGCAACGAGAAGTATAAAGCTCAGGATCAGAGAAGTTATAACTCTGATGTCCGACCAAGGATAGTTATTTCCTCCCATGCTTAAGGCTGCTAATTGAGCGGACAATCCCAGGACGAGTAATGCAGCGCCAGTTAAGTCCATATGCTTCCATTTTGACAATTGGGATTTGTGATTGTGCGGTTCGGAATGCTTGATCACAAAGTAGCCAATAATCAAAGCAAAGATCGATACAGGTACCTGGCACAAGAAACACCATCTCCAGCCAATTGTGTCCGCAATCACGCCACCCAGACTGGCTCCGCAGATAGATCCAGAGCCATGGAGGACATTCTGGCATGCCTGATACATTCCGCGCTGTTTGAAAGGTATCATATCCGAATTTATGACAGTTGCCATAGTTATAAGCCCACCTCCACCCACTCCTGTCAAGCCCCGCATGAGGTTCAGCGATATCACATCTGGTGCCAGTCCGCATCCAAAACAACCGACCAAAAAGGTCAATGTCGCGACAAAGAAGCATATCCGACGCCCGATAATATCACTAAATCTACCATATAGAGGTTGGAAAGCAGTCGAGGTAATAAGATACGAAGTCGTGAGCCAAGAAATTGTGTTGGCAGAACGAAATTCGGATCCAATAACGGCATAGGTAGAAGCAGTAATCGTCCCATCGAAACCTGACAGGAAGACATTACAAAATATTGCTATAGAGAATCAGTCTCATTGTCTCAACTTCCTGTAGACATTCGCACCAATTTCAATCCACATAAATCCAGGTGGAGGTGTCCAGTTTGCTTTGATGGTGGGGTCGGTTCCCAGAAGCACAGATCTTTCGGTCGGGTGGATTAAATTATCATCATCTAAAGACGAGATATCTCTAGACTCGGGATCCGGTGATAATGAGGCCATTGTAATTAAAAGACGGGTTCAGAGGAGAGAGATTGGACTGTCTTACGCATCTATAACGATACAACTAAATGGTAAAAGAACTGGTAGTAAAGGGTAAATTTGATAGAGAGTTTGTCAAGCTCCATAATGCTACCTGGTCACAGATCGTTATCACTCCAATCCTTTTTTACCCGAACCATGTCGATGCTGCATCAAGGAGAGTACTTCAGACTCATGCTGCTATCGTTTCAATTGTGCCAGCAACACTGAGTAAGGTCAGTTGTGACCGGTGAGTCCGATATCATCCACGCTGTCAATCAGATTGCCATGGTTGCCGTTGCTTTGGTTGAAGGTCGAAGTGGTACTCGTAAAGTAAGTGGATAGGTCTCGAGTGGTGAGACGCGCACGCGACGGAGACGAAGTTCGAATACCTTCTCTATCCAGCGGCCAACAATCCTGCAAGGCCAAGGAAGGGGTATGTCAGAATGACAGCCGTACAGAAAAGACGACATTCATGCATGGGGGAATAATGCTTGGGTGTTGTAGTGCCAAAGTGTTATAAAACAGTCTTTGTAATCCAATTTCTTCACTTCAAGCCCTCGTTGTTTTTAATTAGTCTAAGAGTCTCTCTAGTTTGTTTAGGCGTATTTCTCTTCTATAATACTATTGTCATTTCTCAAAAGCGCTCCGAGATGATACGGTTCGGTCGATTGAACAGTCTTGTCACGCTTGCTATTGGCCTCTCATCGATTCCTTATACTATTGCCGACTAGCTATACAAATCTCGTCCCGATTTAGCCCCACCAAGGTTTAATATCACAATCCCAGCCACAGATACTGTCGAGTCTGGCTATATATTTGTAGCACCATTCTCTGGATTCTCAGAAGGAACGCGTCACGGCCCAGCTCAGGCAGCACCATATATCTTTACGGATACCGGCGATCTGGTATGGTCAGGCTTCACTTCTCCATTTGGGCAACCAACTTCCAAGCTGCTCGTTATAAGGGTAAATACATTCTATTTAGTTTCGAGGGAAGCCATAATGCAGCCTACAGCCACAGCCATAGTCATACAACTTTCCTAAACCAGAATTACGAGACAATCAAAGAGCTCCGTGCCGGAAATCATCGATTAATCGACAAGCATGAGTTCCATATTATCAATGAAGAAACAGCTTTAATTCACCCCGTACCTTATTATGATCTTACACCAAAAAATAATAATATAATAAGTTATTCAATCGGAATTAAATATTCATATAAATAATTTGTTATTAAAGTTTAAAATTAAAAAAAATATATATAGAGGGAAAATTTCTTTATATATCCAAGAAATGCTTTCTAGTAAATTTTAATAATCCACAGCTAGCTTATATAAATTATATTAATTCAGTTCTCTTCGAGCTCTAGACTCAACAAATACCATATTACCATACTATTGATTCTCACTTGTTTTCGATTGCAATCCATCTTGAGATTATACAAACATTTATTATTAAATAATAAAAATATATATTTTGCTTATAAATAAATTTTCAAATATTTTGATATTTATTAATTTACACAATTTCAAAAGCTAAGCGAAATATTTAATCCAAATAAATCTTTCTAATTATAATAAACGTCAAAACTCCATCTAATTAAACTATATTGCTAGTTATTATTTTTGGTTTTGGTTTCTATAATCGAATTCTTCCTCCGGCCTTCGTACCCGGCAGATTATTCAAACAGGCTGTGCAAATCTTAGTCTTTTTATCTACCGTTTTTTTTTACTCGGCAGGATTCACAATATGCTTTTATTTGGCCATCACGAAGACCGGATACCAGCCCCCCAATCTGTTTCCTATCTTGAGAATATTTGTTCAAATCGGCAGGATCTAAATTGTTTGGATTAGGTTCATTGGTTTTTGTAATCATATTCATTGCACCCATCTTTTTTACCCTCTTATGTTCGGCAGCCTGCATTTCTGACAGAAGCATAGGTGGTCGATTAAGCTCTTCTTGATATAGTCTACGAGCAGCATTGCGGGTAGCAGAAGCTGACACAATTTCTTCTCCCCCCTCTACAGATGTCGAAATTCTTCTATGCTGGGGAAGAGATGGATTTAACTGTTCAGTTTCACTACCATGTCCAATTGTAGCCGTACGAGCTTGTTGTGCGGGAGGACCTTGAGACGACGAAGTGCTGGGACCTGAATGTTGTTGCCTATATTGATTCTGAGATGATGAGGCTCCATGAAATGTCCTTTCTGGTTGTATGGGAGGAAGTGGATTTGAAGTTTCTTCATTTCTGCTTGTTTGTCGTTGCATTTGCGGTGGATTAGGATCTTCATCACTCTGGCTACCATCGTTTTGTTCGTCGAACTTGTCAAATCCCTCTTTATATAGTTTATTATACCCGGCCTCAAGTTTCCTTGTATCGTCGGCGTTTTTCTCTGCTCCCGATTTTATAGTTGTACGATGTTTTTCAAACACCCTGCGTGTAAATTCTCTAGACATTTGTGTGATAAATCCGAGGATAATCAGAGGAGAAATATTAGACTTGGCGAATGCAGAAGTGTTGGGAATACACAGTTAGGTCTGGTCAATATTGATGTATACCACTTAACACTGTGTATCGTAAGTTAAATTGTTTTGTTCTTCTCTTGCTACTTTCTTTACCTAACTATATAGCTAAGAACTTCGTTCAAAACTAAGATCTTCGTACGAGATATGCGAATATATAACCCTTAGATTGGTTCATATATACAAGGCTTCGTGCGAAATACGGGATTCCGTGTCTGTACTAGGACTATGCCAGTATTCCAACAAGAAGGGTGTTGATGAAAGAGTGCGAAGTAGGTATAAGATGATGCTGTGTTTGGGTTTCAATATATATTCTGTAGAGATAATTACAATTGAAACTCGGGAACAAGAGTAGTTATATATACCTCAGTAACAATTATTGGGCCTGTGATGTTTTCGTGGATGCCTTCACCCACCTTTTGTTGGGTTGGATATCGTTAAATGACGCAGTATTATACTAACGGCCAGACTAGTGATAACGAGGGAGGCCCAGGGAAACCGGGATACTCGTCCATCCATAACGATTAATCATCTTATTTATCAGTTGGTCAAAATGCTCGAGCCATTTTAAAACGAAGCTAATTGTTATAAAAGCTGACCACGAACGAGCTGAGAGAGCTTAGTTATAAATAAATTACAATACCAACCCAACAACCGCACCAAAAACAAGCCATGATTATTTTATTTTACTAATTCCATCGCCTATCTTATAATTGCATACTACAACCAGGTATTTACTTGCCCCCCCCAACCACTAAGAAATATAGCCACTCACTCCACTTACCTAAACCGAACTCCATGCCACAGCTAAGATCAGCTAAGTAATCCACAAAACCCCTACTAGCGCCGCGGTAGCAACAGCAGCAAGCATAATTTCCCTACTTTCCCTACTTTCCCTCTCCCTTTCTCTTTCCTCTTCCCTTCCCTCTTCCCGATCACTGCTCTCCCGGTCTGCAAACCCCTCGCTCGCCGCTTTCCGAAGGGGAACTGGGCCGGGGTCGTAGTTTCCAGCGGCCATGAGGTGGAGAAAGATATCTGCGGGTGGTGGCAAGGGGGGTGGTTGGGAGATGTTGGCGATGGGGCCCGAGTTCTCATCCACGGATGTCGAAGTATTATGGTCTCTGTTTTCAGATTCAGAGGGCCGATCCCTGTTATCGGAGCTGGAATGAGGAGGAGAGGCGGTTCTAAACGGCAGGCTACTACTAGGAATATGATATTTCTCTTCACCGTCACAATACGCGTCTCCAGCATCACTTTCATCGCCGGCTTCAGAGTCGGTGTCTCGAGTGGGTCTTTGGAATTCCCAATCCGTATCCGGGTTGATGATATAGCTCGCGCTATCTTCAGCTGTACTACTGTTTGTGTCTAGGGGTTTACGTGTTGGTCTTCTGCTCCTGCTCCTCCTGTTCCTGCTTGTGGCGATCAAGGTGTCTAGTTCGTCGAGGAATTCTTGGAGGATGAGGGAGGCAGATTCGGGAGGGGGTTGGGCCTGGGTGGGAATTGTGGGGGGCATGAGTGGGGATTGTAGAGGTATGATGGTAAAGTTACAAAAGTTCCGTGAAGGTGAGGGAGAGGATGTTGAAAATGATCAATGTCTGTGGGAGTGACTCTGGGATGTGTGGGTACCTATTTATGTGTTTGTGAATGGGATGTACTATTTCCACACTCAATGATTCCCAGTAAGGAGTGCTCCGCAAAGAAAAACTTACCTTATATATTACAGAAGACGCCAAGATAAGTGGATGCTTCTCATAATTTCATTCCTCGACGAGGTATCATGACCGAATGTACCAAATTTGTGTATATAGAATCACCCCCACAATCACAAAATTATATGGGTAGTCATGCCGTCTTTAGATATGAGCGAGAAGTAAACCCATTAAAATGTGTGGATTTCGTGCCGTAGCGCCAATCAATCCTCAACTGAGCCATATCGATTAAAATATCGGCCCAAACATCCAACGCCGACACCAAATCCACCTCAAATATCCTCATGGAAAACAAAAAGCTTCACACCATCCTAGGTCAAACCGCCCACTTCGGAACTCCTACATCCTCACCATCATCATCCAGAATTTCGACCTTAGTACCTAACGCCTCCTTTCCCTGCTTGATCATTGCCTTCAACTGGGCATCCAAGCGTTTAATACTCTCATCCGCCTCCCTCTCTTCTTTTCTCTTCAGAGCCGCCCATCTCCGAGCTTCCGCTGCCGCAGGGCTATCCACTGACCCCGCTCTAGAATGGGAATTCCGGGAACTTGGGCGGGGGATCTTGCTATTTGGCGAAGAACGGGGTGAGGCGAAGGAAGCGCCATGGTTAGAATGCAGAGTGGGTGAGCCAGCGTGGGAAGGGCGGGATTGGAGGGGACGATGGGGGAGGAGTCCGGGTCTCGTGATGGGGCGGGAGGCGGTTGAGCGTCGGCTTGCGCTAGATGCTGTGGGTTGGCTGTAGCGGGATAGCTTTGGTAGGGGGCGAGAAGGCGTAGGTGGAGGTGGAGAAGGGGGAACGACAACCCAATTCTTGGTTATCTCATCACGATTGGCGCTGACTTGTCTTCGTTTCGCAGCTCGAGGTGGTGTCATATCGGGAGTTGCGCGGTCCATGTAATCTGGTATGAAATCTTCTGCGGGGAAACGACCTGGTAATGTAGGATCTTCGGCCAGACCAAGACCCATGACTTTTTCGTTCTCCCAGAAATCGTCATTGTCTACATAAGTCGTATTAGGCATCGTATATCCCTTTCCACCGCCAGCGTGAAATCCTCCAAACGCGTTCGCTTTGCAGAATTCCCATACCTTGCCTACTACTCCACCCACGACTTGAAACGCAGTTTTACTCCAACCCTCACTATGATATGGTCTCAAACTCGGGACGCTCGGCCGGTCATTCGCATCCCTCGATGATCCATCTAGGAAATAATCCGGACCTGCCTCCGCCCCATAACCACCCAGTTTCCGTCTATATGCCACATCAGAATAGGCACTCCCATCCATATCAGTATCCCTCCCCGCAGCCAATGTAGGTGCATCCATCCCCCCAGCCAAAGCATACCGCGTATTAACAAATGGCATTGGCGAATGCGAATCCATATCAATGCTTCCCTTGCCCCAAGAATCCTCCATTTCCGTGTAATCACCTCTTGAACGTTTCCTGCCTACACTGCCCAATTCAGTGTCGAAGCCAGTACTCGTCATAGAGCGCGTTAGGTAAAGCGAGGAGGACGCTGATGGCGATCGAGGCGGTTGGAAGAGATGAGATTTCGCGCCGGACAGACGAGGGGCGGATCCGTGATCTGGACGGTTGAGAGAGAATGCGCTGGGAATCGTGGCTCGAGATGGGGAATGTGTCATTGTGATGAGAGGAAGTTTAGTTATCGTGGGGAGATAGCTGTTGTAGGTACCAGATTGAGATGAAGCTGTTTGTGCCGAGGCTGACAAACACGGGTGGCTAAGGGGATTCAGAGTGTGGTATTATAATTACAATAAATACATTGCAAATCAGCAGTCAGGAAGGTCGTGGAAGGGGGAATGTACAATGTGATAAAGGATTGATACTGGCGCGATGCTTTTTTGTTGAAGCTCAAGTTCAAGCTGAAGTTGCAATCGAATTCGAGCTCCGTTGCTGTGGTGAATTTAATCCCCGCAAATCAATAGGGTCTCAACTCGCGAATTTGATAATGCAACGTCCTGTGCTATTTCTCCGATGTATTCTAGTCTTGAAGTAACGCCCGAAGATTCTCTAGAAAAGGAAGTCATCTATCAACCGCGGTAGGTATCTAAGCAACGAAAATATACGGGCGGAGTCCCCCGTCATCCGGAAATCAGATTACTTTGCAACATCCTGCACCACAACCTGCTCCTCGGGCCCCGATTTGCGTATTGTAGACGTCTGATGCTTTATCCCAGCCCAATACTCCTCTCTCTCCTGAAACAGTTCCAGAGCCCAGGCCTTCGTCTCCGGCAATACCATCTTTTCCGCGACCCACGAGAACTCCCCCAGATCCAAACGATGTTCATTCGCACGCTCATATTCCACCATCTGGAGAATCAGCTCTAGCTTGTCGATATCATGCACGAATTTGCTATCCAGCGTCTTCGAGTCTTCGTATTCTTGCCAGATATCTTTGAGTTCCTTGCCGGCCAACCCGCCATCCACACGACCGAGGAGGTTCTGGGTGAAGTAATCCATAGTCGTGCTCTCTCGGCGGGATTTCTCTGCCTTGGGAATCCCGTCGACGGGCGTGATGTCTCCCACCAATGCTTCTGCCATGTCGTGCACTAGGGCCATCTTGGTGCAATGCGGGATGTTGAGTTTAGAGGAGAGGGAGGCCGGCGCAAACATGGTGATCAGGGACATGCGATACATATGATCGGAGATAGATTCTCCTCTGCTGACAGTTAGTTTGGGGGGGGGGGGGGTTGGTGAGAGGAAGGGGGGAGTACTGGGAAATGCCAAATCGACGCCATCCTTCTCTCTTGGTGGTCTTTAATCGCTCTAGCATATGGAAGAAAGGAACCGGAGAGTCGCAACCTTCTGCTGGTGGTCCACCTGGTATGGCGGCTATTGCATCTTCTACCTTCCACGTGTGGGATGCCATGATTTCGACGTTGGGTTCGTTAGATGGGGAATGAAGGGAGGGGTGCTTGCGCGGGAGATCGAAGTTGCAGCCGCAGCAGCTTGGATGACACGGACCTTATAAGCCCTGTAGTTTTCTTTCTTCACCTTGGACTTCTGCGTTGGAATCTACGCGCATTTTGTGTCGTATACGCGAAGAGATCATGAACAAAGAAAGATGGATGTTTGCACGGGACGTTCCCACGAACACATTTGTCCTTCACTGCATTCTACGGATACCCTAACTGTTGACTACTGTCAAGACGTCTAACTTGGTTGCTTTATTTTTTTCTAATGTATATTGTATTGTCAAGAGTCAGATATACACCATCCTTTGGTTTGATAATCAAATTTACTGTCGAGGCAGGTTTGGACTTCCATTCTCAGGGTCCACGGTTGTCTCTTAAATCACAAGGCTGAACTCATCACCTGCTTTGTAATTAGCAATGAGACATGTCTGTGATCTTGTAAGTCAATTTGAGATAGTTTGATGCTATTCTGACTTATACTTACTAGGATCTCAACCTGGGTCTGGGTCCCGACCTACTGGGAATCCTCCGCTCCTAAACCGGACCTCAAAATCCAAATCTGAGATCCCTATGCGATTACAAAGTATATGAAAGAACCCATTGGAGTCCAATGGAGAAGTTGAATAGGGTCGGTCCGTGATTGGAAGATCCATCCAGACACGGGAATATCTCGATGGGTATTCTAGGAGGTTCGAACATATGATGATTGCAGCAAGTTCGAAAGAATATGTACGATGCAGATCCGATGCTCGAGTGAGATATGTGAAATTCCAAAAAGACTGTGAGCTTTGGAAAGTTTCTAGAAGGAATAACTAAGAGCTTTGAAGCTTTGATTCGCTGGAACCCCATAACTTTTCCAAAACGCACGTGATTGGGCCAGGGACCATTCACGTGATATCAAACTCCAACCCCGTCAGGTAGGGGGGAGGGCTTGGTGCCGCTCCTCAACTGCCTTTCCCCAGCCTATGCAGAATTCTATATCCACGGGCAGGAGAGCCATTGCATCGGAAGAATGCGGGCACAAGGTAGGCCCGTTTATGGAACCCATCTCGATATTCGGGCTGTCTCTTGGAAATAGGGGGAGGTTGCGGATCAGAGCCGGGCCGTTGGTGCCTAATTGGCTGCGATGTAAGTGGTGGCTCTACAAGAAGTCGGTATGCGTGATCTATGTATGCGTTGCAAGTATAAGGATAGGTATAGGTATAGGGAGGTGTTGTTGCTGGGAAGCCATTGTGTATGTAAGCAGCTGATGCGAGATGCGTGCCGGGACGAAGGGATTGGGAATAGGCGATCGATAGAGTGCCGATAGATTAGGGGTTGAGGGCTAATCTCAAAACAGCGCGAATAGGCCCGAGCTATATATTGGATTGGGGGGAGACGTGCGGCATTAATATAAGTAATGGAAGAAGCGTCTTGGCTCCGAAGATTCTTCCGAAGATTCTCTCAACTAGGCGTACTAGAGCTATCTGGGCATAGTACGGAAGTAGAAACATCTGTATCCGTCGCCGCCCTGCTCGTGTGATTCACCGCCATTACCCCTCGTTGTTGGACTCCTTCCTTCTGGCACTGCAAAGACCCAGAACCAACAGAAAGGGCATCTTGCGTCATAGGCACCCACGAAAAGCGGCACTAACAACCCCGGCTCGGATAGTCGATCCAATCGTCCGGCTCCCCGCCGTCTGTCAGGCCCAATCCAGCCAATCGCCTTCCGTGTAAAGCCAGACCAGACAAATACAAGGGCAGCCGCGCTTGATCAGGAACACAACATCATCCTGCCCGCTTACCTGCTCCTCACCTACCCTACCTACCTACCTACCTATCCCACCTACTATTCTATAAATACCGGTGAACGCCCCTCTGACTTCGCTTTCATTCTATCATTATTCACTTGGGCCATCTCGTATTGCTGTCAAGTTGTGCGTCCGTCATTCTGGAATCCTCCTTCCCGACCTCACCACTTCAAGCTCTGATCCAAGATACCCCGCATCGACAGTCAACGCTCACAGCCAACACCACCAACCGCAAATATGGGAAAGAAGGCGGTTCATTTCGGCGCTGGAAATATTGGTCAGGATCCGATCCGACCAGCCATTACCTGAATGCTGACTCTGCGTAGGTCGAGGCTTCGTGGCAGAATTCTTGCACAACTCTGGATATGAAGTCGTCTTCGCCGATGTGATGGACAGCCTCATCGACCAACTCCAGAAAACTCCCTCCTACAAGGTGATCCAGGTCGGAGCTGAAGGAAACAGCGAATCCACCATCACGAATTATCGTGCCATCAATTCCAAAACCAATGAAGCCGATGTCATCGAGGAGATCCGGACCGCAGACGTCGTCACTTGCTCCGTTGGTCCCAATATCCTCAAATTTATCGCTCCCGTGATTGCCAAGGGAGTCGATAGTCGCTCTAATGATGCTACACCCATCGCCGTGATTGCATGTGAAAATGCTATCGGTGCAACAGATACCCTTGCTGAACATATCAAACACGAAAAGAACACCCCTCAACACCGCCTCGAAGACCACCACGAAAGAGCACGATATGCCAATTCAGCCATCGACCGGATTGTGCCAGCTCAGGATCCAAATTCCGGGTTGGATGTTAAACTCGAGAAGTTCTACGAATGGGTTGTTGACGGAACACCATTCAAGGACCACGAACCCCCGGCAATCGAGGGCATAAAGTGGGTAGACGACTTAATCCCATATATCGAGCGAAAACTGTTCACCGTAAATACCGGGCATGCAGCTGCGGCTTACCATGGATACTACCACAAGAAGAAGACAGTTTATGATGCCCTCCAAGACAAGTTAATCATTGACGAAGTTCGAAAGGCTTTGGCCGAGACGAGTAACTTGATTGTGGGGAAACACGGCATTCATGAACAAGAACAGAAAGACTACGTGGAGAAGATCATTACACGTATTGGAAACCCACATCTGGAGGATGCAGTAGAGCGTGTTGGACGTGCTCCTCTGCGAAAATTATCCCGCAAGGAACGTTTCATTGGACCAGCTGCGCATCTTGCAGAGGTGGGCGGTGAATTCTCTGCGCTTCTTGATGCTGCTGAGATGGCATTCCGTTTCCAGAATGTCGAAGGGGATGATGAGAGTACTGAATTGGCCAAGATCATGGAGGGTAACTCTGCTGAGGCGGTGGTTGAGAAGGTTTGTGGGTTGGATTCAAAACATCCTCTATTCTCCCATGTGGTCAAGATAGTAAAGAAGGTTCAAGCAGATGCTTGAATGGGTTCAGGCTCAAGAAAAGGTAGCTTTTAGCATGTGAGCATTGCGAATCTGGAATTTGGTGTCATGACTGGATCGGTAAATTTGGATGGATTTCCAAAAATCACTATATAAACTTGACCATGCCATACCATTCCAACAAAATGGTATAACCTGAAAACAATTTCATGGGAATATTCAACTCGTATTGTATCGCTTGTGATAACTTCAAGAAAATTTCTAATTCTGCAGCTGTTTATTGTCTACTCCCAATCAGGACTAGCGTTGGATTTTGGCCACGAACCTCGAGCTGCCAAAGACCACGAATATATATCTGATGACGGCCCATAAGTGAAATTCTCGCCGTCTACAACAACTCCCATACCTGCGATTCTGACAATTTCTTTGCCGCCATTTAGAGGACCTTCCAGGCATTGCGACTGATCACAACAATCAATTCTTGCAGAGCGATCTCTGCTGGCCCCGAAGCCACATCTTCCTTCTTCCCCCCTTACATCGCCATATTCGGAAGAGCATTCGGCCAACATGAGACTAGACGTGAAGGTATGGAGCATTTCTTTTGCGGTGAGGTATTCACTACACCTCGCGATCTGGAGATGGATACAGAGAACTTCCAACACAAGGAAACCTCCAGGAATCGGAGTCTAGAGTTGCGCGAGTCGGTTGTGGTGGGCATTATGGCAACAAGTACTGACGCGGTTTACAAAACACAGAGACAATTATTTGCGAGGAGTGAGAGAGTCAAGGGGATTGATTTCCACCCTGTTGAGCCCTGGATTTTGACGACGCTATATAGCGGTAGGTATTTCTCTAAGTAGGGGAAGTCTAGCTCATCATTTTCACAGGTCATGTCTACATATGGTCCTACGAAACACAGGTTTATTCTCCAGGTCAGCATTTGGACCTCCAACTAATTCAGTCTAGGCAATTGTCAAGACCTTCGAATTGACAGATGTCCCTGTTCGAGCTGGACGATTTGTTGCGAGAAAGAACTGGATCGTATGTGGTTCGGATGATTTCCAACTTCGAGTATATAATTACAACACTTCCGAAAAAATTACCTCTTTCGAAGCACATCCGGATTATATTCGAGCAATCGTGGTGCACCCTTCACAACCTTTCGTTTTGACCGCCTCGGATGATATGACAATCAAGTTATGGGATTGGGACAAAGGATGGAAGTGTGTCCAAGTTTTTGAAGGACACAGCCATTATGTTATGGGATTGGCGATCAACCCAAAAGACACAAACACATTTGCTTCGGCCTGCTTGGACAGGACGGTCAAGATCTGGAGTTTGGGTTCTTCGACTGCGAACTTCACCCTCGAGGCTCATGAGTCGAAAGGAGTCAACCACGTTGACTACTATCCCCAATCCGATAAGCCTTATCTTCTTACTACATCGGATGATCGCACAGTCAAGGTTTGGGATTACACAACGAAATCTTTGATTGCAACCCTCGAAGGACATACAAGCAATGTTTCGTTTGCCTGTTATCATCCAGAATTACCCGTCATTATTTCTGGTTCGGAAGATGGGACAGTCAAAATATGGCATGCAAACACATACAGGCTAGAGCAGTCATTGAATTACGGCTTGGAAAGAGCTTGGTGTGTCAGCTACCAACGAGGCAAGCAGGGAGTTGCCGTGGGCTTCGATGAGGGTGCTGTAGTGGTGAAGATGGGCCGAGAAGAGCCAGCGGTCTCGATGGACGGATCTGGAAAATTAATCTGGGCTCGGCATAGTGAAGTTGTCTCGTCGATCATTAAAGGTGGTGGTGGGTAATATCTAGTAACATGACTCTGAAAATTTCTGACCTTCTTTAGATGCTTCACTAAAAGACAACGATCCCATTTCCCTCCCAACAAAAGATCTCGGTACATGCGAAGTCTATCCTCAAACTCTTCTACACTCCGCCAACGGCCGTTTCGTATCTGTCTGTGGTGATGGAGAATTCATTATCTACACTGCTCTTGCATGGAGAAACAAGGCTTTCGGTTCTGCACTGGATTTTGTTTGGGGTTCAAAGGAAAACAGCAATGATTATGCCATTCGGGAATCAGGAACAAGTGTGAAGATCTTCAAGAATTTCGTTGAGAAAGCTGGTGGACTTGATGTCGGATTTCAAGCTGAAGGGTTGACTGGTGGGATCTTACTCGGTGTTAAGGGCCAAGGTGGAGTTGGTTTTTACGATTGGCAAACAGGCGGTTTAGTTAGAAGGATAGAAGTTGACCCCAGAGAGGTATGTTTCAATTACCCCTGTCGAGCTGCACTGACAAAATTAGGTTTACTGGTCCGAAAATGGAGAACTTGTCACCATTGCATGCGAGGACACGTTCTATGTGTTGAGATATTCGCGAGAGAACTACTTTACCGCCGTCCAGTCTGGACAAGTTGAGGATGATGGAGTTGAGGCAGCTTTCGAGGTCGTTACAGACATCAACGAGAGGTGAGTCTCCCTAACCTGTGATAATGGATAAATACTTACATATCCAGCGTACGTACTGGAGAATGGGTCGGCGATTGCTTCATCTACACAAACAGCACTAATCGTCTCAACTATCTGGTTGGTGATCAAACATACACTATTTCTCATTTTGATCAGCCGATGTACCTCCTGGGTTACATTCAACGTGATTCTCGAATTTATCTTGCCGATAAAGATGTCAACGTCACGTCGTTTTCTCTGTCGCTTTCGGTTGTCGAATACCAAACTCTCGTCCTTAGAGGGGATATGGAATCGGCCGCTGAACTACTTGACTCTATTCCCGCCGATCAACTGAACAAGATTGCTCGTTTCCTTGAAGGTCAAGGTCACAAAGAACTTGCTCTCGAGGTTGCGACGGATCCTGAACATAAATTTGAACTCGCCCTTGCGCTTGGTCACCTTCCTATTGCTCTTGAACTTGCACGAGAAGCAGATGTGGAACACAAGTGGAAAACTGTGGGCGATACCGCGCTTTCTGGTTGGGATATCGCTCTGGCTGCAGAATGTTTCAAGAATGCGAAGGATCTTGGCTCATTATTACTATTACATTCGTCAACTGGTGACCGTGAAGGATTAAGAGCACTTTCCGTTCAAGCAGCAGATTCTGGCGCACATAATGTTGCCTTCACTTGTCTTTGGCAATTAGCAGACGTCGATGGGTGTATTGATCTCCTGACAAAAACTGGTAGAGTAGCAGAAGCAGTTCTCTTTTCCCAAACCTACAAACCGAGCGCCACTGTCAAAACGGTCGGATTATGGAAAGAGAGCTTAGAGAAAGCCAAGAAAGGTCGAGTTGCAAAGACTGTTGGTGTCCCTGGCGAAGACGAAGATTTATTCCCGGAATGGGACGAATATATCCGATTGGAGAGTGAAGGCGGCGTCAGCCTCATTGATATCAATGGCGAAGATACAGATGCGGTCATCAATGGTGATGGTCCGGATCCAGATGCCGAGGCTGTAGAGGAGGGCACTTTGGTTAGTACAGAGGCGTAATGGAATTAGCTTAGAACGACCAATGGCTTGGCTTGGACGGAAAAGAAAAATAAAACAGTATTGCTACCTATGAAACACCATCACTTTCAGAGCCTTGCTTTTGATCTGTGATCTCACCAGCTCTGCTGCTCGTCTTCAGTAGGGTAAGTAAATTTCGTTGGAAAGAAACTCCACTCTCTTCCCCTACCCTTACCTATTTCACGCCATAAACTCCCGACGTGAATGTTTTCTAAATGTCACATTGGTCTTCCTTTTGCGGCTTGAGGAGTTGCGAGTGCGTTTGGGGCTTGAAGGGTATTTAGATATTGGATTAATTAATTTGAAAAGGTAGATTATGGATTTTCGAGTTTCGGTTTTTTTTGAGAGGGGGATGTGTTCTGGTTCTATTACTAAGTTCTATGCCCGGAAACATTGACTCTACATTGACATAAGTTCTGGTTTATTAAGTGGCCCAAAAACCTTTTTTTCGGTTTCGCATTTTCCCTACTTATATATTTATTGAAGACTCTGTTCTTTTTATTCCTTGCAATCTAAAAAAAAATTTATTCAGTATTATATTAGTACTACAATTAAATTGAGGTTCTGGGTATTATAATCTTAGAATATGAAATTTATATACAGCTCTTTGCAAGTATAAATGTCATTCTGCACTTATCTCCCTTTCCCTTTCTCCTTTATAATCAAATCTATATGACCCTTTAGCCCCCTTTCTGAGATTCTATGACCGATTACTCAATGTCATTCTGGTACCTTGCACTGCAAATCTTTAAAATATCGGACACCTCTCCAGTGTCACTGCAGCGCTTTGTATAACGGAGAACCTCTTTATATACCAAAGGGGTGCCTCTTGGTGAATCCTACTGATTCACTAGCTAGCTTATATAAACCTTTTATATTCACTTATGGGGCCCAAAGAGGCAATGGGTGAGGTTATTTCTACCCATGCCTTGATATAGGATCCGAGGTCAGCCCATCTGACTTATATATATTCCCACAATGAAGTAAGGTACGTCTCGACGACAGTAAATAAATATGTATTCAGTATGTTATATTGCTCCCGAGGGAGAAAGCAAATCTAAGAGCAAAAGATTATATATAATACAAGGTCCCGTGAACTCTAGATTTCTAGCTCTGCCTAAGATCATAACATTAATAAATATTTACCACGAGCAAAGCTTGTACTTGCACACCCCAGAATTCTTCTTAATTCTCTGGATTATTTAATAATATAATATTCACAAAATTTCTCATTAGACACGACAGGCTTGGTGTCCCAACAACACATATGGCCACAGCGACACTTATTATTTTTAGGTGTTGAGGTCTTACAAGAAAGCTTTCGCATACACTAAAACAAAATTAATATATTAGTAATTGTTGAATAATTATTAGGTTCTACTCTTTTTGTACCATAGCTTTTTCCATATACTAGAGTTTTTAATTTTTTTTTCAACAATTTAAATAAATAAAATACATACTTTACAACAGATCCAATAATGAGTAAAAATCTCTTCTTTTGTAATATTTGTTTTTTTATTTTTTTGATTTGTAGAAGTTGACATTATATCAAATAAGTTGGCTTTTGAGAAAATTGTTTAGAATTTTAAATTGTTAATATTAAACAATAAAAGATTGGTTATGATCCGGATTTTGGTTTGAAATCAAAGAAAAATTTGCTCTTATTTATATATTTTAAAAGTGCGTAAAATTAGGCAAGTTGAAAAAATAACGTAAGTTTGGGGGTGGGGGGAGGGGCAACGAGTCGTGAAATACTAAAGTTTATATTTTAAGAGGCCGCCCCCATTCTAATAAAGCTAGACTTGGATCTTAATTGGACCAAAATATTGACCCCTCTGGATTATAAATAGCAGATCCCCTTATAAGATATAGAGTCGCTGCTGGTTAATTGGTTGGTTAGTGGCCCCAACCTTTGGCCTACAGAGCTTGAAACCTAGTTTTTTTTTTTATTTTGATAATTTTTTAGATCCCTGCAAAATTGATGCCTGCATTAAATACAAAAAATATAATTAAGTTTATGCTACTTTTCGAGACTATTTGGCATTTTCCACTAAAGTATAAATAAAATGTTAGTAATTGTAAAACAATCACTAGATCCAACCCTAATAGCTACGTATTTTTTATATTACAGCTTTTAATTAATATTAATTAATTTTGTTTATTTTTAAATAATTCAAGAAAAATAATATATATTTACTCTACAACATTCCCATTTTGGTCTTTTGTCTTTATTTTTCTTATTTTTATTCTGAGTATTTTTACCATTCTCCCTTCCTCCCGCAATCGAGGATTGATGGTTGTTGTTGTTTGTCATTTTGTTGGGTGAAAATTTCGTAGGAAAATGATTGAGCTTGTCTGAATAATTAATATATGATAATTATAAATGCAATTTGAGATCAAGAAATTGTTATTTTTTACTTATATATTTGAAAATACCGATTGCCAACTTGCAACAATGGTTCTAATTGCCACTACGAGACCTTGTTAGGAGGCCCTGCTGCCTATAATTTTCCTAGTCCCAATTTTTGAAACAAAGATCAAGATTGTGATCCAGGTGTTGACAAGGTACAGATTAAGGTCGAGTCAACTAAGTATAATTCATAAATTGTCTCCAGTAGCCTCTTTCGAACTCCTTCTCGTAGCTGTCAAGTTAGATTTATCGAGAATACAATACAAGTAATTTCGCATATACAAAAAATCAAGACCTAGTTAATTGTTATATACCGTTGCATACAGGATTTGTAGCTGTTGTGTAGAGCTGCTGGAGGTAAATGATTGGAATTAACTTGATTGAGATTTCGTTTGCCTGTTATCATCCAGAATTACCCGTCAAGAAGAGAGCCGCTTATTATACTAGCAATCAAGAAAGAAAAGACATGGGGGTTGGAACGTTGGTGGTTTTTTGTATTTCCTACCTATTAGCTAAAAGACTTACTTAAGTCGAAATGGGAATACCCTCGATTTAATAATTAGATGCTGGCACTAGGTCACGTAGCACTTCAAGCTACCATAGGTAGCTAACCAGTAAGTATGTAGTGGGTACAATTGACACTATACCGGTGAACATAAGGCGGGAGACAAACAACAGAAAGTGGACAACTGCAAGCAAGAATATGGAAAGTGGAAATTTGTAATGTTGATTGGTGAGTTTTATATAACAGAAGCAGCCCCAGGACATTTGCAACAAATCATGATTTCATATTAACAAACAAGATACATAATCTATTTCAAAGAATCGCGGAGAAAGTTTTCTGCACTTTTCTCCTTATGCCATTTGCAGGTCGTGTGGAAAGCATCATTCCACTTGCCCTCGATGATCCTACCGTGACGATGGTCGTGCTTTACCTTCTCGGTCGTTAGCAGTGTTCCCGGCTTCTCCCGAGAGAAGAGGGCGCGGAGAGGGCTTTTGGAGGGTTCGTATTCGTCGAAGACAGGAGGCGTGTTGTGTTCGTAAAGGTAGCATTTGTCGATGAGTTCGTATTTGCAGTCCTCGACTATGTTGGGACACGAGGGCACGTTGCATTGGAGGTAAGTGTAGTTGCACATGTTTTTTTTCTCTCTTTTTAAAAAACCTTTAAAAACAAAAAAAAAAAAAAACTATCCCGGTCAATTAGCTAAGAGAGACAATTGGGAAAGGCTTCCTCTTACATATTGTGTAATAAAAAGAAAGAAGCGGGATGGGAGACGATACGGTGTTGGTAGGAGTGTTTGGTGGAAAAGGAAATATTTTAGAAATAAGAATTAAACAATGGATATATGCGGAGAAGTGGTTAATATTCTGGGGATGGGACACCAACAGGGTTACTAACAAGGCATCACAGTTAGTCATTCTTCTTCAACAGCACCAATCTATTTTTGCAATCCGCCTTGGCGACCAGTTGCGGGCCACGACACTTAAGAATTGGAATACCGGGGATTCTCGCCATGTGGACTCTATTGTCGGGGCGCTATTGTTGGTCATTTTAATCTTATTTCCAATTGTAAATTTCTACAAAGTTATTTAAAAGCGATTATTAAAAAGCTACTCATTACTTAAAATGATATATATTTTGAGGAATCAAGATAAATAGTATAAACAAATAATGTTAAAAATTTTAAAAAAATATTGATGTATATGTCGGTACTAATGTATGGGTTATGTGATGCCTATAAGGCTAATAATCGGGGCAATTGATTATGAGGATATAAATATCATAACTCTTCAAGACACACATTTATAATTGAATGATCACTACCCAATAGTAGAACCTATGATGATCGGTATTACCTCTTGCCTTGCAAGTGTGTAATACCGACAATATATATATAATTTCTTAAAAAATATTTTTGATTATAAATTGCAAACGTATTTGTTAATAGCATTAGTTCGTGCTCAATTGCGGCTCCTGGTTTGGCCAGACTACGGTACCACTTAGGCAGCCGGCAGAATTGCCTATATCCACTGCCCCTGCTCCCGCCCTCTATAGCTTATTTCTAGTCTAAGATATTCCAAGCATACAAAGAGCTTTATAATGGTTGAGCCCCGTATGAAAGACATATCTCGCCGTGCTTCTCGACAGTATTGAACTATTTGGCCCCGAAGTTTCGTCGGTACATTCGCAACTCCTGTCCTTAGACAGGAGAAGGGTATAAATATGGACAAACAAAATGTACTTAAAATGTTATACTGGAAATATCTGAAAAAATAGTCATCTTATAGAACGTCTAATAAAACTAATAAGTACATTTTCTAATCTTGTATCAAAACAATCCAATCGTGAATGGCTTCTTGCTCGAATATGTGATCCGTCCCACTAATTAAATTACAAGTGTAGTAGTTAATGCCAAACTACAACAAGACAGCGCCGAAGATTGCACTAAGGAAAATAGTCATCGAGACACTAGCTAATTGGAAATCTATGGCAGGCATCCCAGCACTGCCATTCTTGTGAGAACTGGAAGAGTTCGATGAACTCCCAGTCGTAGTCGGGCTTCCGGATCCCGCAGAAGCAGTGCCAGCACTCTCAGTGTCCTTGCCACCAGATTCTTGACTTCCTGCGCCACTTAATCCCGGACCACTTCCGGCACCAGAGCTCAAGAATTTCTTGGCCGATAATGGGAGCGCGGGTAGGGCGTCGCCGGTGACGTTCCATTCGGAGGAAGCAGTGGGGCAGGTGGTGGTGGCTGAGGTAGTCATTGCTCCTCCATTACCGGAGGGGTTTGTGACGCCGGCGTATGCGTTCTTGAGGTAGGTGAATTGGTCGCTGGGTGTTACGGTGTTGCCGGAGATAGTGACGATTCCATAGCCATTTCCTTCTTCGGAGTACTCGTATACCAGACCACCGGAGAATACACCAGTCATCTCGGAGTTGTAGAGTGCGCTGACTTCTTCGAATGTACGGTTATTGGTAATGCAGCCAAATTCTGACATGCTGGTTTGGTCAGTAAGGGGGATTCTTTCGGTGATAGACTGAGCTCACAAGAGAGGAACACCATAGCCAGTGTAGTTTGCAACGAGCGTGTCCCAGCCAGATGTGGTATAGGATGATGGATCACACCACGAGTAGTCGTTGATCGAGTAGAAATCGCCACGCTCGTCAGGGGTTCCACAGTTCATATAATTAGCCATCAACTCCTGGTTTTCAGATACGTCGGCGGCGGAATATCCAACAGGGATGGCTCGATAACTCCTGTCTCCAATGTATTGCTTCATATCCCGAGTAACAGCCTTGATGTATGGCGCACAATTCGTAGTATTGGCACTGTTGATGATCTCGTTTCCAGACAAGAAGGCAAGAGTGTTGGTATAATTGGCGAAAGCATCGATGGTGGCGAACACACTTTGGAGGTACACGCTGTTGTATGATTCAAAAGGTTCATTTCGGTTCAGGGAGTAGAGAGGCGTATCAGTGTCGAGTACGAGGTAAATTCCAGCCTCCGCCAGAGCATTCATACATGTATCGTGGTTTGCGGTGTTGTCGACCGTATACACGCGAATGGTGTTGATCCCAAGCTGTGTGAAGTAGGGAATATCTCGCGCACATCCATCTGAATCCGCAATGGGGTCGGACGTAGTACCAGTTCCTCCACCTAAGGATTTGTTAACATGTTATTGATATACTTCGGCCAGGGAGTCGGCCGGCCGTACCTGGTTGATAATCGACACCGCGAATGTAGAATCGATCACTGCCCTGGTAGAAAGCTACACTTCGATTAGATTGATACATTTCTCGCGTTCAAGCGCCACCAACCATTTCCTGTGATGGTAATTGGGGTGAGTGTGGTGGTTGCTCTTGGTTTTACGACAGGGGAGCCGACGGCAGCAACTCCAGAGACGAGGAACGCCGGAACCAAATAGTTGTAAAGACCGTGCATCTTGATGGATGAAGGGGGGGAGGATTAAGAAAGATGAGGAGCAACTGAAGCAGCAAGTCGTAGGAAGTCAAGATCGCAGAGAGTGTGTGGTGAACGAGAGTAAGAAAACCCGGTGGTCGAGGAGGCAATGCCGATGCCAATACAATGAATGCCAAGAACGAAAGAAAGCCTCGATGAAAGAAAGTTGTCAAAATACGTTGGAGAAAGATCTTGGCAGGAGAGGAGAGAAGGAGGGCATGGAAATAGGTAATCACACAAGGCGGTAATGAACCCCTTACGCGGCAGCCGGTGGAGACGGGCAGGGGGCATGGTTCTGTCATTAGATAGATCCCCATTGGGAATGCGATGCTCGATGCCATCGGTGAAGAGCCGGTGTTGATTGGACGAGAGCGTGTCGACAATGGAGAAAGGAGCTCGTATTACGGTGTATTGACACATTGACACCAGAACTGTCTTCGGGAAAGAGACCTTGGTGGAGACTTGGCTTCTCAGCTAGAGAGACGTCTTTCCATGTGGTCAACGGCTTACTGCCTCCTGCCAACGGCGTAATCTCTCCACAGCACGAGGAAGAAGATGCATGGTGGAATGAAACCGAGATCAACAACCTAAAACGGCCGCATTACAACGTGACTTGCACTGCCTCCCCTTTCGCAGCGGATCTTGATTTCAGAATGCACATCAACTACGGCTTGAGGCAACTGATTTCCTGTTCAGTAAGAAAGAAGAAAAAGGGGCTGGGCATCACCGCAGATGGGAGCGTGCCTCTGACGTAAGGTCTTCTGTTGTGAATCGGCAGGCCATATGGGAGAATGGGAGAATGGGAGACGGCGGTCTCTTGGCCAGATATGCTCGATGTCCACTGAGCGACTCGAAGTATTGAAACTTTCCTTACCCCTGATTTCTACACATTGTCACAATATACCTTTCCCGGTACCCTCACCTACAGCCGGTGGAGTCGTTGTGCGAACTCGTTATTGAACATCCAAGAATGCGAAAATTGTTGTAGTTTTATAATTATAATATACTTACTGCTGTATGATGGGATTTCGAAATTATAGATGCTCACGTGACCCGTCGCGATTGTTTACGGCAGGGAAGCAAAAGCGAGGAATCCACGTCTTGACCGCCTCGAAGCAACAACAGAGATAGTCAACACCCACCGATCATGTTACCACGGTCTATGGATAGCTCGCGACATTCAACATGCCAATATCCACCTCTAATATGGGGAAACAACGAAGCGTGCGAACCGCTCCAGACCTCGCGAAGCCCCCCTCGATAAATCCGCAACCTTTGCAAGGACCCTCGAATATCAGTCTGTTCCTTACAAATCTACGGCTGCTAGGGTTGGATCTACGAGATGACTGGCCAGGTATCACGGCTGTAGCACTATCGACGAAAGATGCCCAACAAAATCAAAAGAAACGGATACAATGCGTCGAGTGGGCACTATACCAGCTGTTTGCGCTTTGGGATCCAGAGGAGACTCGAAATGTACCTGATTGTTCTAAGATACTGCTCTCGAAGCTAATAGTAGGCAGAAAATACAACCTTTCTTTCCCCCTCTGGAACCACTACAATCCCTAAATCTGCGAGCCGCCCTCTTTCGATCCCTTGATCAGGCAAAGAAGACCGGGGTACTGGGTCGGGATACCCTTCTCAGGAAAACTATGCTGGACGAGTGCAAAGGGGAGAGACTTGAAGAGGTTTTGGCAGTGTTTTCGAATGCGGTTCTCAAGAAAGTTCTGCAAGAAAAGAACCTGGGTCGGGATTCCATTGCAGAACGACTTGCATTTGAAAATTTCTCTTATACAGGGGAACGCAAGACTCTTTCATCGTTGATACTCGCACATAAGTGCTCCCTAAGACAGCATCTGGAAAACAAGAATGGAGCAAGAGCTAGGTACAAGGACTTCTCCGACCTTCTGGATTTGAACGAACGACGAATCGCTCGCCGACATGAACAACTAAAAGAGTCGCTTGATAATGGGGGATCTCAAGACAAAATTTTGACTTCTGAGGTAGACGCGCTCCACAATCAAGTTCAAAAGACATGGTCAGGTGGTAATCAGTGGCTAGAGACTATTCTATACGGAGAGAGCAAAGTCAGTAGAGATGGACTCCTAGCAAACTCCTTTGACGATGTCTGGAAGCACGTTGAAGATGGAAGCATCACAGATGTTGAAGATAATGGTGGTGCAAGTCTCTTGGAGCAATTGAACAAGCGTGTCCAAAGTCAGGAAGCTCGTTTAGCAAGATGGCGAGATTTTGGCAAGACGTTATCGAAAGATGGTTCCCCATCGAAGAAGAAAGATGTCACACTATCTGAGAAGAAGAAGGGAATTGACCTTCAATTCAACGCTCACCAAGACATTCAAACTGGTCGAGCCAAGCCTGGAAAAAATACAGCCGTGCTCTCATCGCTCTATGACTACAACAGTCTAGTAGAAAATATGAGAGCTGAGCTAGCAGAAGTTGGAAAGCCAAAGTCACGACAGACTCGGATCCATAAGCCGAACCTGCATGGTCGTACTAAATCTCCTTTGAAGCAGCCTATCACACCCAAAGAGGATCCTCCCCCATCAGAGGGCGAGGGGTGGTCCACCTCAAGTGATTCAAACGGGCCTTCCCCTGGTTTTACCAGCGTGGTGACCAAATCAACGTCACTCACACCACTCTCAGGAGGACTTACGAATCTCAGTGCGCCAAGTACTACAGATTGGCATGAGACAACTGGGATCACTGTTGATGAAGATACTCCAATGCCAAAGAAGGCCGAAAATACTACAACTCGTCAATCTTCTCGACCAACTGAGATTCGTATTCCGTCGCCTGAACCTAGATCACACACTCCGCCTCGTCAACAAGGGCCATCACCGCTTCCACCAAACCCAGAAACCGAAATGGCAGATCAGATTTTGAATTCAATTTCTGCTGCATCCCCCTCACCAAAGAAAACTCGCCACACACTTTCACTAGCAGAAAGAACCCGCCTATCCATGTCGCGTACATCGCGTTCTCAACTCTCGGACCTTCACGAGGACGAGCATCCTGAGCTTCCTGAGCTTCCTACCAATTCCATTAACAAATCGAGGAACTCTTACCATGCAAGAAGCAGTATCAGCGAAGAAGACGAAAAGCATGCAGGATTAATTGAGCGAACTCGGAAAAGCATGGCTGGATTTGAAGCGGCGCAGAAGAAAGCCCAACTCGAGAGACGGAAGAGTATGAAAGATGTAAAGAGACGACAACGAGAATCTAGCTATTTCCCTAGAGTTGAGGAAGAAGTTTTCACTCCTAGCATTGAGACAGCAGAGTTGATTGATGGGGATCCAGATTATGAGAGTGTGTTTAAGAGTCGGCCGAAGATTAAGACCAGTCCGGCGGTTAGTCCTACGAGGGAGATGAATTATGAGGATGAAGGTTGTTAGCCTTAGTACTGACCACTTTCCCATGGAGGAAAGGGATTACGATTATTATTATACGCAGTAGAACGGCATCGGAACTGCCAGTAAACATTGCAAAATAGTCATCACCAGAATTCTACCCCTTGATTACGTGAACACACTCCGAGACTCCAGAACCGAGACCTCGGGATACTACCCCGCAAAGCCACTTACCTAGATAACTGCAGACTACTCACCACTCGCTTTTCTTCCATATCTCCATTTCCACCTTCAATCCCATCCATGGACAACCCAAAATTCACCTCCTACCTCCTAACACAAACACCCTGTCCCGTGCTGAAGTTCTCCCCGCGCCAACGATCCACATCCTCGTCAAAGCCCATGTCCCGATTCAGCACACCCCCGCCTCACATGCCACCCACAATCCTCCTCTCCTTCCCCGGCGCCTCAACCCTCCTCATAACGCTCAATAACCCCCACAGCCTGAACAGCCTCAACCACGAAGCGCACTGGGCTCTCGATGACCTATACAGCTGGTTCGACAGCGAGCCCAGCCTGCGATGCGCCGTGCTGACCGGCACAGGACGAGCATTCTGCGCCGGCGCCGATCTGAAGGAGTGGGATGCCGCGAATAACATCTCTGCATCCAACGCCGAACGTGCTCGGCCCGCGTCAGGCTTCGGCGGGCTGTCGCGCCGCAGGGGGAAGAAACCTGTAATCTGCGCCGTGAACGGGATCTGTGTCGGCGGCGGATGTGAAATGATCATCAATGCGGACATCGTGGTTGCAGATGCCGGGGCGGTCTTTGCGCTGCCCGAAGTCAAAGTCGGGGTTGTGGCGCTGGCGGGTGCGTTGCCGAGGCTGGTGAGGACGATCGGGAGGCAGAGGGCGATGGAGATGGTGTTGACGGGGAGGAATGTCGGGGCGGAGGAGGCGGAGCGGTGGGGGGTGGTGAATCGCGTGGTCGAGAGCGGGCAGTGTGTCGCGGAGGCCCTGGGGATTGCGAGGGTTATTGCGGGGAATAGTCCTGACAGTGTGCTGGTCTCGAGGGAGGGGGTGAAGTTGGGGTGGGACGGCGTGGGCGCTGAAGAGGGAACTAGGTTGTTGGAGGAGAACTGGTATGGGAGGATCGAGGGGGGCACGAATATGAAAGAGGGGATTAGGGCGTTTGTCGAGAAGAGGCAGCCGGTGTGGGTGCCGTCGAAACTGTGACTTCGTGTATATCACTCAAATGAAAGAACGACAGATCAGTCCCCTTCTGAAAGAACAATTTTGCCATCAGTCTTCACAACATCACCACATCACACTCTGTTCAATACATCCCCCCCTGATACGGAACCCTCAACCGGTTCTCGAACTTCGAATCCAAACAATCCAAATACACCACGTAGCCCTTCTCATGCCACTCCCTCAAATCCGCCCCTTCCTGGCCCGGCTCCAGCGTCGCAGCATTGAGCGTCAAATACGAGCCCCGGTGAACCTCGCCAGTCCAGCCCTCCTTCATCGGAGCCCAAACCTCCGTCTCTTTGCCCCCTTTCCCCTTCACCTTCCCTCCCTGCCCTTTCCCATCATCGGTATAGAAATCCACCTGACTAAGATCTACCACTCGTCTCTCGCCCTGGCCCATGAACGCAAAACACCTGACGGCGCACTTCGGACAGAAGAACCAATGTATGTTGCCTGCCGCGCAGGAGTAGTCGCCGAGCTGGGAGAAGGGCTCGGCGGGCGAGAGCAGCAGGAAGTCGTCGGGGGGGAACGGTGGGCGGACGTGGAAGATGGACATCTTGTGGCAGGTGCTGCAGTTGCATTTGCGGATCCGTAGGGAGGCGGGATTGGGGCTCGTGGGCGAGGTGTCTATGGGGGGCAGGGTCAGGTAGGTTAGGTATTTGGTGTGGCCGCAGTGACAGGAGCCGTGGTAGGGGCGGCGGGTTGGGGTTGAGGTTGAGGCGGTGGTCATGGTTGGTTGGTGTGTTGTCGTGGTCGATAGAATGGTGTGGTCTAGAGATGTAGATTTGGGTTCTCTGTCTTTATATCTCCGTGGAGTTGATATTTGTGTCCTTGTTTATTGTTGTCGCTCGACATGTCAAATAGAGGGCGCAAAGAGGGGTTCGGTGGAACGTTTATGCCGCGTTACTATCACGTGTTCACGTGACTGCCTTTGCTTATCGAACATTACCTTCGCAGTTGTTCCGTACGGTACGACAAACAAACTTCCTCAAGCCAACACCTGAACATATTTTCCAACCCAAGGTTTCCCTAATATCCAAGTGAAGACTTCCCTTCATACGAATGTTCTAAAAACGAACCCCAGCTCTTCAAGTCCTCGATAATTCTGACCCCATGGAGCCTACTGATGCCTTGTATGCATCGGCGCAGGATCATCATCCGCATCACCGCATCATCTTCGTCATTCAACAAACGATCCATACTACGTGGTTCGTACGCAGGTGGAGGCTCCGTTGATAGAGTTGCTGCTCCCCAATCAACTCTCTGCGGTACTGGCTGCGCTGGCGGGGAGGCTGCTTGTACTCTTCGCAATGACGGAAATTCATCACTTACGTGCCGAGGGGATGGTGAAGAAGGAGACAAGCCTGCTTCTGCTTGCGTTTGATCTTCTAGTTGGTTTGGGGCAGATTCTTCAGAATTCATCTCGGTCTCGAGCGCCTCTTGATCTGTACTCCGAGCTCTTTTTTGCTTGTAAGAATCTCACTCAACATCCGTGTGGATCATACCACATATCAGCATGAAAATTATCGTGGCTGCAACAATCATTGTAGCAATTGTGATCATTTTACCGCGAAAATCATCTTCGGAATGCACATCGTCTTCTATCGGGTGCTGTGGGTGTTGGGGTGGCGCCCAATCGAATTATTTCATCTTCGCTGTACAGTCAGGTACATTAGAACAAAAGCTTCGGAGGTATGCAATATGTGTTTGATCATCGGGAGGTATACCTGTGACGCTGGTTCCTAATCCTGGCTACACACTCTTCCATATATTCGGTATGGCAAACGTTCCGTAGATAGTCCATATGTGACGCTTCAGTCATGTTTGAAGTAGGTCGGTAGACGTCAGGCCAAGATGTAGGGAATACGTCTCGGAGCTTAGATACTGTCCAAATTTGGGAGAAATGTTTTAATTCTGGAAATTGAATTATGCGGAATAAGTGATACTTAAGTAAGGTATCTGCATCTGGCTCAAAGTAGGGCAGACCAACCATCACTTCTAGTATGCGACCACACGACATTAGTTCGTCTATGATTTATGGTATAGTTACCTGCCAAGTGGATATTCCTATTGGATCCTCAGATATATTGTGGGGTTAGTGTATCCAAGTTTAAATCATAGGGCTGATAAGTGACGGATGGGTCTAGAATTCGGATCACATGATGTGTCATTACACTCACAATTATAGCACCATTTATTCATGTATGAAATTGGAAGTAGCCTAGGCAGTGTTCTTAAGTAAGTCCATGTTTTTGTGTCGAACCAAATTATGGTACCTTTTCTCTGTACACTGGTCAGTTCAACAGCTGAGTAGATATCAATACGCTAAATCTCACACTTGGAGCACAGAGAAAGTAACGATATAGATCACTGAAGTCCATGGAGATTATCAATAAATCTTTTTATAGTTGATTCCTTCCACAACATTCTCGTTTTTAGTCCATTCGGGCTCACCAGAAGCATTGGCATGGTCCTTGAGCTTCTGTACTTCTGTATCCAGACAGGAATAGGTCTGGGAACAGACCACGAGAGGAAGTTGGCTTGCAGTTCCAAGCCCGGCAGTTCGGAAACCTGGGCCGTTAACACTTATGGGTTGGTAAGAACAATCGCCTGGATTTTCGCAAGCGTGATGTCGATGATATGTGTCTCGGCGCAAATGGTGTTGATGGTCATATCACCATCTTTACATTGGCAGCCAGGTCGTTCAGCCTTCTGGCTATCGCAAAGCATGCCGCTGCAATTTATAACACGGTTACTGTGATTGATAGTGGGCCCATGGTAATATTGAATCACTAAGGTGATGGGACTACTCTTGGTTACATAGTTATATACAAGAGCTAGTGAACACTGTCGTAATACTTCTCGATACCTTATATCTTGAGAATAGACATGAGGCTGTGAGGCTTTCTTCTCGAGCTGTGGTATCATTGCAGGAAAGCGGCTGACGGAACAGGGGGCTGGGGCTAATTAGCGAGGATAGCGACAAGTCTTTTCGAGAGATAATATTTAAAGTACTGACTGAATGGTGGAAATCAACAAAGCCTTAATAGAAACGATGCTATTCCTACCAGCCATAGTCGAGATCCACCACCAGAGCTCAAAATAGATTGAATACAAGCAAGTGCCTGGCGTTAACCTACCCTTTGAGCTTCTTTATTCCGAACTTCAAGATCTGACAAAGTTCAAACCATAATTAGATATTGATGAAAGCTACGCCCCTGAAGAGAAGGTCCACTGTACCCGATCCACCTCACTAAATCTCATCACCGCCACTATGACCCCCAGGTCTCCCTTCAGTAACTTGAGCATGCACCTCGTACACGCCCGAATAAACCGGATATCCTCCAGGCGGGATTGTAACCTCCGTACTCACCACACTAACTTTAAGACCCGGGATCTGTTCTCGCGGATGATCATTGCCATCCGCAGTTGTGACTCTCCAGTGGAGATGTTCTCTCAAATAAGCCAGGACATTTTCTTTCTCCAAACTGCCTACATTGCCATTTTTGTATTCTTTTAAAAGGGCAGAGGTAAGTGGGATGGTGCCTGTCACCATGACATTGGCTTCGGCGTCTGATTTACATTTTCCGCACCCTGTAGTGTGGGGGTTCTTCCCAAGGGCTACAAAGGTTCCTACTAGAGCATCTTGGGTGTGCCAGGTTGGGGTCGAGGGGTCGAATGGGCCGAGAAAGATGTGTACGCGGTAGGTCTGTGAGAGGATATGTTTGGGGGCGAGGATATTGACGATATATTCGTTGTATTTGATTTCTTTCTGGGGAGGGATGGCGAGCGTTGATGCTGAGATGGTGAGTTAGTTCTGTTACAGTAGTACATAAGTGTGATTGGAAGACTAACATTTAGCGATTTCGGCTTCAAGATCGATGCCACGATCCAACGCGAAAGACCCCTCTGGGACCGTATCTTGCAGACTTGTTGGCAGCGTTGCAGGCGCGTCGCCAGCAGATCCATTTCCTGAAACCTTCATTGGTACGCTGGGGACTTGTACCGGGGCAGCAAAAAGGTTGGTATTTTGGTCACCTAGGAATTGATTGCTCACGCCGCCGTATAATTGTTGGACTGTAGCTCGAATGCTATTCTTATATTCATCGTCGCTCCCGAATTTCCAGCGCTGCGTTTCCGGATACGCGTAGTTGAATTTCTCGGTGCTGCGCACTCCTTCGGAAGTATAGTATTGGCGACCAGAAGCGTCGTTGAAGGGTGCGAGGGGAGTGAACCCCGTTTCGGTGCTATTGGCGGCAATGACAAATGTCCCATCACCAGAGGGTTTGTTGATGGTGTATGAATCGGGATTGAGAGCTTGCCAAATAGCAAAGAGTCGATCGACATTACTGTCCTTTGTTAGCTATGGTGGTGGATGGGAGTTGAAGGACGTACACGTGATGGAGCCAGAATACGGGATCGAATCCAGCGTAGTCGGTATCAGCCATCTGACCTCCGTTGCCGCCAACTTCGCCGTGAATACTGTTATGTACATCTTCCAGGCTTCCGTATGCTCCAGGAGCATTGCTGCGTGCCCATTGGTGATTACTGAAAGCGGCGAAATCAGTGTAATTTGGGTCGTTCATCAGAAGGTTCACGTTGCTCTGGAAAGACTCAAACTGAGATGCCATGGCCTTGAATACTTCTTGATCTTGGGATTTCGCGTTGGATGAACTTGATGTGGGGTAACGGAGAGTGGTTGGCCAGTGATTATTCTACTGCTTGTTAGAGAAATATTTATGAGTTAAGAGCAATACTTACAGGAGAAACTGGGAAGTCTCCGGACACTGGATTGAGAGGGCTGAAATGATATGTGTAAAGTGGGTTATTCATCGAGACTTTTTTACCGTTTGACTGAGGAGTGATCACGTTGACCGTGGCTGATTGGCCTACAGAAAGAGGGAAATAATCATTAGCAGCTGGAACAGCCGCCCAATCCCAATAAGGTACTCTGAATGTCGAAGCTGCCTCGACATATCGTGCTCGAGTGGCATCGGGAAAGCTGCTGGCAATTTTCTGGACTATGCCGACAAGGACTTGCTGTGAGGTGTTAGCATTGCAGAGGTTTTGATTGAGAGATAGTTACTTCATATAGGGCAATATAGGGACGATGCCACGGAGCAAATAAGATAGAGGTATGGGTGCAGTATCCTTGCCAACCATTAGGATTGTTTCCTTGCACTCCTCCCCATGGTCGATATGGTCGGCCATGAATACCTGAGGATATCAGAATGAATTTGACAAGTCATAGCTGGAGAGTTAATACCTGCAATACCGTAGAATGAGAGGTCTGATTTCTCATCAAGCTTGTAAAAGGCATCAAGTGCTAGGAGATATAGATTCCACTGATCGGGGTAGTTATTCTGCAGATCTCGGATTTCGATTCTCAAGGAAACGGAGCCTATTGCTACAGTATGAGTATATTAAAACAACAGATGTCGGAGAGTATTATTACCATCCGCAGGAGCCGGGGATAGAGCCGGTACACCAGTAACTGGGTAGTTAATAGCAGCCATACTTGGAGATGGAAAGTTAATATCACGTAAGAAATTGCCTGCGCGGTTGACAATATTTCAGGAGAGCAGAATGAGATGATTTAGGAGAATTAGAGGAAATCAAATGAGAGTTCTTTCCTACATATAACAAACTACAGTACGAATCTGTCAGGTTTCTGCAATCGGCCGCGTTACAACTCACTGGGAAGGGCTGAAAGCTGACTCGTCTTACAAACCGATATGCGGTGAGGTTGAGACTTTGAGCGGGGCTTTTACGCCTCAATATTACTCCATTGATGGGTTGCTTATGGGCACAGCATATACTATGTCCGGAATCCCAATGCTCACATGATTTCATGATCTTCAGCCTCGACGAAGTTTCTGGCGGGCAGGTGTCAGCATCTATCTCACGGTTACACAGTTATGACTTGCTTAGTACATGCGTAAACGATGTGACAATTGAGAGAGGTGATGTCTATGTAATCAGGCTCCTTTGCAAACTGACTGACCGACTCACTGCAAGGGATATACGCTCCACATAGTTATGCTCGTATATAAGCTTGGCGGGTAGTCAATGGTTGCGTTTCCCCCCGGATTCTCAGCCCCATCAGCCCTAGTCCGCGCCAAGGTCTGAAGCCGTCCGATGTCGGGATATGTAAGATATTTCATTCTTGGAGTTCCAGGTCGATGCCTTTCTTAACTACCTATTCTTAATATCAATGTAGTGACACGGATGAAGGTGTGGGCGCAGCGAGGAGCATACAAGGGCCATTGCCCCTCCCTCCCACTCTTAGCTTTCTCTAGCTCTTTCGCAGTTTTGTTTTTCGCAGTTTTGGCCTACCCACCATCCCTAATCTGTACATAGCCTTTCTTTCTTTAGATCCTTTTCCTAGGGATTACCTACATAATGGGGTCCCTGGACAGACCCAGGCCCCCTTTGGAGGTTCTGTTTTTCCCTTTCTAGGGCTTGAATTTGCGAGCTGATCTCATAAGAGGTCTAGTTCCCGCCAATATTAGAGATTATTGAAAAAAGCCATCTCTCTTGCTATGAGACCTCACTGACGGTCAGACCGGCTGAAAAGTTGTGATTTGAAGTTTCAGAGTTAATGTGTCGCTTGCGGTCCCAATTTAGGACGATTTAGAAGGCTATTTCCACTTGGACTTATCTACTTAGGTGCTATAGGCTAGGTCTGCCGTTTTATAATTCATAGTTTCATAGCTGTCCTAGTCGTTGCAAATATGATCCAAGTTGAGAGGCAGCGGTAGTTCTAAGCGTGATGAGCCGCCACTTGTAACAATTGCGCTTATATCTTAAACAGTTTTGAGACCCCTAATTCTTTATTAATACACGAGATAGCCAATACTATATAATTCCTCTCAGGCTCCTTGCATCATAATTAGGCAATTAAATTTAATATAAAATATCTGAAGCTACGTTGTTTAGTGCATTATAATATGCAGCCCCCTAATTAAGACACCGTCCATTTAGGGGAAGAAATAAATAGCCCTATTTCTACAGCGTAAAATCAGCCTCGTATTGCTTTTCACATAGCTTCAGAAAAAGGTCATGCTTAAACGTCCATGGTGGTTATAAATAATAAGAGGAAGGTACAAGCAACACTATATATATATTGGACTTTCAAGTTTCCTTACACTTCCCTAAATTTACTTGATTCTATCCTATTAAGCCCATCTGGTCTTTTCTTCTTGCATGATCGGCTGTTGCAAGTGATGTATCGTGGACAAATGCTTTAACTAACCCAGAGGTTAATTTAGTTGTATTGTTATTAAAATACCAAGTGCCAAGAAAGTTTACTGGAGACGAATAAAAATACAATTAAGCAAATAAAGCAAAATTGAGCTAAAAAGTAAAAGTCATACTACTATATTTATACAAATAAGAGCAATAAACTTATTCTACCATATCATTTCTCTGCGCTATGAAATCCTATAGCTCGAAGATGCTATTCTAGTGTTCTCGTCTATGTCTTTGTCGAGATGAGGCATCATAGGTTCCATCGCCATAATTATGATATACAGGGTCATGACCACCGTGCTGGGTCTGATCACGAGTGGCTCTTTTAGTGGGCTCATTTAATGCGTCCATAGCATTGCGGCCCTCAAGGTGCGCCATAGCACCTTTTTTGAGATTTTCTACCCCAACACCCTTTATCCCTAATTTACGGAAGAATTTCTTAAGATTGTGCGTTATATATGGCGTAGGCCTAAATAAAATAAGCGTTTAGTAGTTAGAGCAGGTGAAAAATTCACGTCGAAGATTAAGATCTCCACGGAAAAATAGGCATATAATTTGACTTTGTTGGACTTTGGCTCCAATATGTGAGAATGGGAATTGTGTTAATTCTGACCCTTTAGGAGGATCCTAAAGGAGCTATTTATAATAAATAGATGGAATTGATTCGACCATCGATTCCATTTTATATATAAATATATTTTTATTTTGAAACAAAATAATTAAATTAAAAATTAATAAATCAAAAATAAATCCATTGCCTCGGTGCCCTCGGTGGCCTCGATGCCCTCGATTTTCGATCTAATATATTTCTTTAAATTAGGTAATATCGAAGCTATTTAGAAATTCCTAATTTGCAATTAATAAATCTAAGCTATTCGACGAAATATTTAAATTTCTAATTTAATAATATTTTAATTAGTTCGTTAGCTATTATATTATTAATAAATATTTATTTTATAGCGATCGTTTTGTTTTAAACTTTTTGTTATAGCTATGCTTAATAAATATTAACGTATTAAAATTTAGTAATAAAACGTAATAATTTTATAATTAAAATTTTAAACGTTTGTTAATTATTAATAAATATAATTAAATTTTTTTTTAAATTAAATTAAATATTTTTAAAAAAATGTTTCTATTATATTAGCTTTTTATCGATAGCATTAGCTTTCAAAAGTTCGGCCTCGATGCTAAATATAATTATTATTTTTTATTTATAAAATTTTTAATATAATAAATCTTTATAAAGCTAAAATATAAATTCGGCAAAGCTATATTTTGTTTAAAAATTATTTATATATAATACGTTTATTTAAAAAATAAAAAATTATTTTTTTTTTTATATTAATATTTTTGTTAAATTTTTGTGGGAATATATCTCGAGTAATAAAGAGGCAACTATACCCATGGGAGTACAATGAGTTAACGTCGGGGCATATGTGGGAATAGTTTCATATATTGCCCCTTTGGGCTCTATGGGTAAATATAAGAGATTAATAAGGGATAGCTGGTAAATTAATAGGATTTATTAAAAGGCACTTTTTTAAATATATAAAAAATTTTTTTCTAAAAAAAGAAAAGAAAAAAAAAAAAAACTTTAAACGATTTTGGTTGTTTTAGTCCATTATTGCATCAATCATCGTTAAAATTTAAAAACTTTCCTAATTCTATTATTTTTGTTAGTATCACCAAGATGGTGATGTTGATCTAGATTATGTGGGGTTCAAAATATTATATTTGTAAAGTCTTAGGCCAGAAGAGAGGTGTGGGGAGGACCCTATATATCCCCAAGGGGTGCCTCCTGGTAAATCCTAATGATCCAACAGCTAGCCCATATCACACTGATTCGGTCATGGAGCCCAAAGGGGCAATAAGTGAAGCTATTTCCACTTATGCCCCAAGAAGGACCCATAGAACTGTCATGGCCGAAGTTCATCCATGACTCATAATTCCCATAGCCTATTAACAAACAAGTCGGGCTCTTTCGCTCTTCCGGGCCCACGGCAATTGCGTCTATATTCAATCTATTTTCGAGTAATGCAATAGCACGCTAGTTGTTAGCAGATAACAATTCTCTATAAATTCCAAGTCACTGCCACCCCAACATCAATTATTTCTCGATTTAGACCCGCGAACTTGTTATTATTCCAAACTTTCTTTTCGGGTTGCGGTAGGTAGCTTACTTACCATACGCATCATGTCGGACTATGTAGGATTTAATACATATCAAACGTGCGGAAGCTGTGGGGCACCAAAGTACGGAATCGCACAGCGGAAGTACTGCACAAAGTGTAAACGTACAGGGAAGACGGGCGGTGTTTGTCGAATTTGTGAAAGCAGGATATATAAGTGCACATCCAACTGCACAGCCCTGACGCCGGTAGTTACTTGTCGGGCTTGTAACGGTCACGGTGTTCTCAATAAGCTCTGTACCTCCAAGGATCATTACCAGGACAATAAGAACGGGCAGTAGTGGTGGACTTAGGGATAGGAGTAAAGGTGGGGAGATGCAAGTTGGGACTTTCCCTCATAGGCTTTAGCTTTAGACTCCATCTACTACGTCTTTATATCTTGACTTCTATCTTGTCAGACTTTTGGGATAGACTCGATTGAACTCTAATCTAAGGTAGACTATTGGTTTATATATACATAAAAGTGGGGGTAATGAGGAAATATCTGACTCGTGGTAAAAGAGGGGAAGAACGCTATAGAATTCCTAAGCTCTTTCTAAAGCATACTCTTAATTGATCTATTGTCCTCTCCTTCCAGAGAAGCAGGGGTGCGACCCATGTCAACTGGCTTGCCTATGTACAATTCCCTGGGGCGCCAAAGCTTGTGGTTTTTCTTACTCACTACGAAGATGTCAGTACCCATGTTCGATTCATGCTGCAGTGAGAAAGCGATTGGAGCTCAATTATAGCGAGAATTTTGAGCCGGATCAGGAAGGGAGGAGACATACACATCATTTCTCTCCAGTGGGCCATATATCCCGCCATTCGGCCTGTCATGAACAATGGCAAAATGACGCCCAGGGGGATTTCGAGCGCCGTGTAAATGAACATCCAATAGAGATCGATATTGACTATGAGTCCCTTGCGTGCAAACCATGCATCTGCAGTGACGCAACGCTCGATCTCCTGCGCCACGGCCAGCAGTGGATCACACTTGCCCTGCTGCCGCAAACCTTCGATGATTCTTTTAGTCTCGGCTAGCCGGGGATCTGCGCGCTTATACACTCGATGCCCTACGCCCATGAGCCGCATCTTACCACGCTTGACTTGCTCGATGGCTGCCGGAACCTTATCTGGCGTTCCAAGGCTTTGCATGAGGCGGTAGGCCGATTCAGCAGCTCCAAAGTGTAGGACTCCATATGCAGCAGCTAGCGTGCTGATCACAACACTTATGGGATCCGCAAGTGTCGATGCGGTATTCATCAGTGTTGCCGCTGATGCCGTCAGGCCATGATCGATACCGAACACCCACGCTCTCCCAACGAGCTTCACGATGGCTGGATCTGGTTCCCCCGTTTGAGGATCCGTGGCAATACCCATCATCCGGAAGGTGTTGGAGATGTACGAACCATTGGGATCTGGGTCCACAGCGTTTTGGCCAACAGTATGGCAATGGGCGAGCGCAACGATGCGGGAGAAGGTGCCTAGGATACGGGGAATGGCCGTATCAACAGCCTCCCGGTTTCCAAGGTAAAGATTCCTGCCTTTCTGGGCGGGGATAGTTTGGGGTTGCATACTAAGACACGCTGCAAGGCCGGTCAAGATGAGAGAGTATTGTGGTGTCGAACGTGGCAGCGCTTTGAAGCATGTCACTACGGCGTCTGGGATGCTAGCACTGGCAAGTGCAATGGATCGTCTCCAGCTATCCCTTTGTGCTGAAGAAGGAACCGAGTCGAATATTAACAAGTGGCTAGCTTCTTCATAGTTGTATTGCTTTGCAAGCTGCTCTACCCGATAACCGCGAAATGCAAGAATAGGAACAGAAGCTTCCCCATCACTTCACTCACGCACGAAATGTCAGCATTTATCATTTGAAATATGTCGGTTTCTCCCCCCTCTGCATCTTCTACACCGTGGAGTGCAGCATCAAATTGAAGAAGTCTGATCATTGATATACGTGACTGATATCGGAGCAACTTTTCGCACTTACGCATATCCAATAGCCGTTTCTATTACGGCGGTTCGCTCCGCGGCTACGTCCAAAACAATCAGACCGGTGTCTTTTGACGGACCGTTCTCGGATTCTTGAGGTCCATTTATCTGGGCGAGGTGTGACATCCGTATCACGTTATCTTCGACGGGCACTTGGTAGTCCCTCCCCGTGCGCGAATCACGTATAAACAAGCTCCCCGACATGGCTCGTGACTTTGTGGATGAGCGATGAAGTCGATAACTGGTGGAAGAAAAAAAAAACAAAATCAGCGCCAAATTAACTCCAGCACTCCGGAACTTTACTTAATAACTCCCACACCCCCCTCAAGTGCAAAGGGAGGTGCAAGGGAGGAGAAAGATTAACATATATTGGCCAACTCCCCCTTTTCCTAGGCCATATAGTAATCCCTTTCGTCAATGCCGATCGAGGGCCAAGATTTGATTGGCAAAGATACTGAAAACACATTCTCAACGGGCAGTTCCGCACTAGATATCCCAAGCAAGAACTGCTGAAACAAGGGGTAGCAGGCAGGAAAAGGTTGAATCACAAGAAGCTACTGTCCCTATCGACTAACATAACCCTGCATCAGCTTGGCTCGCCATCATTTGGAGGAGAAGAACCTCCTCGTCGGCCATAAGGCGCTGACAAGCGTGGCCCGCCAGCCTAGTCTTGGGGAAATGATATGGTATGGCAAGGAAAGTACCGTCGGTAGATAACTGCATCACGGACAAGAACGCGCTCTGGGCGGCGGGTTGCGAAGCCCTGGAGAGGTGTAAGTAGAGTGGGCGGGTGGAATAGTACAAGGTTTATTTGCAAAAACTCCGCGCGCTCCGGTAAGAGCTTACTGTACTTGTCCCTACGGAGGGAGGTAGACCTGGCTGTAAGCAATATTAATGCAACAGCCCATGTCTTCTTCGCCTCGTCCAGCACCGACTTCTCCCCCATGTATCTCGACCCAGGGGGTCAAGAGAAGGGCGCATCGGTCTCCCCTCCCCTTCTGCATATATATATATATATATATAAGGATAGGTAGGTAACCTTGCCTTGGTCACCAACCGCCACTCTACGGCTCGACACACCCATATTCATATCTGGCTTCTTCTTCCTCTTGGCGTTGTTGGAAGGATTTGATAAGAGTTTGATTGTTTGAAATTAGGTTTTGGTGCGGTTGTACAGTCAAGCACCAGGGGGAGGGGAGGACGGGGGGGGTTTGACAGAATTCGTGATGGATTACCAGATTACGAGTAAGCGAGATGCAAAAGTTTTAAAGAAAGCAATTATATAAAAAATAAAATAAAATAAAAAATAAAAAAATATATATATAAGAAGGAAAAAACAATAAGTTGATTTATTTTGCGCATATTTTTAAAGCTCGAGGGCTGAATTTAGAACCAAAATAATAATGAAATATGCAAATTTTAGCATTCTAGCTTAAATCCGGCACCAAATTTGTAATTTCTTTTATTTGAGAGATTCCAAAATTTTACATTTGTTTAATTATTCAAAATATAGCGCTTACTTCTCGGAACTATCTAAGTCGACTTAGGATAGCGTAATCTATGCAATTGCCAAAATGCATAATCATGGCTTTTTGGAAGTATTGGCTTATATATTTATTTTTCTTTCTCTTTCTTTCTTTCTTTCTTTCTTTCTTTCTTTCTTTTTCTCTTTTTCTCTTTTTCTCTTTTTCTCTTTTTGTTTCTTTGGCATTTTCTTTTCTCCCCTTGTCCTTTCTTTCCCCCTTTTCGCTTGCTCCTATTGTGGTATGAAGGACGGGGTGACCAGACGACATGGAATCCTTCAGCGAGCGCGGGCAGATCGGATGTTCTGACTTCGAGTATCTGCAGTCATGTGGCGTAAGCCCGCACCCCCGCCGGGCCCGGGGCCCCGTCAGTCGCGGCACTTGCGTGCGTCTCTCGCGGCCAACGGGGCGTCGTTTCGGCATCGACTCGTGAAACATCAGTGACCGCACGCGGAACTGTTACTGGAACCGTAACCTTAACTTGACCTTCGACTGCCCCCCCCCCAACACCGCCACCGTCTGTTCAGAGGTTCCCAAGCAGGAGAGGAGGAGAGCATGTGTGCACCGTCTGCATCCCGTATGCCATATGCCATATGCCATATGCATATGCATCAGCCGCAGTCTCTGCCGCGGACTTGCTCCGTGCCCACCGCAATAGCCACCCCGATAATAACAATAATAACAATCATAACTACAACAACAACAATAATAATAATAATAATAATAATAAAAATAACAACAACAATGCATCAGGCCTTTGCGTACCTCGCAAGCATGACTCGATTGCCGAACACGGCTCTTTCAGCTGGAGAGTCTCTCCACTTTTCATCGTCTCAGGCCGGCGCTTTCATGCACGAAGAAGGAAGAATGAAGAGATTCGGGCCCGGGCCCTTTCCACCCAGCTCGTAGCCCTCTGGGAGTAGACCCCACACGCCACGCTGCACTCGGGACACCGACGACACCGCCAACGACGACGACGACGACACCGACAACGACAACGATAACGACGACCGTGAATGAGATGGCCTTTCCAGCCAATCATGCACCCGCGACGCCCTGCAGGAATCCCAGCGACAGGAATCCCAGCGACAGCAGCGTCATGGCCGTATCCATGCATGCACCGAGTACGGGGTCAGCTTCATTTGAGCAGATCGTTCCCCGTCCTGAATCTGACTAAGGCAGCCCCAGAGAAGTGGTGTGGTGCACTCGCCCCCGTAGTTATCAATCTCCCATCCATCGCCCTCTCCCCCTCCCCTCCCCCCCACCCCCCTTTCCCAGCGATGGTCGTCTGCTCAGGAGGCCATTGTCTATCTCAAAACCAGACCTAACGCCCCGCCGTGCGGCTGGGTTGCGCCACCACCGGCAGAGATCTCGATGATATCGCCTTGTTGGCAAGAAACACCATGTCTGCCAGTGAAGCCGCGGAGATCGCGGCGCTCGAAGCACTGATTGCCTACGAGAAGGCCCATTATGACGACAACCGTTCCCCGGCATTGTTGGCTGGCACCATCATTGTCATGGTGGTGATGATTTTGGCCTTCCTTCTGCGCCTCTACGCGCGCAAGATGGCCGGAAATGTCAACACCATTGATATGTGTAAGAGGAGAATCTATATCCGTTCGATCCTGTCATGGCTGTCACCTACTGACCTTCACGTTAGGGCTTTTGTTAGTAGGCATGGTAAGGCGAAACTCTCCCGGACACCTGAGGACAGAGCAGGCAGGACTAAAAGCCGTTCTTCTAGATCTTTGCCATCGCGCTCGACGTGGCAACTATTGTCGCTATCCATGCCGGACTGGGGAAGCATCAATACCGGACGAATTTCGAGGACCCTCATCCGCCATCGCGCACAATTCGCATCTTCAAGGTACGGGTCAAATCCCCCCGCCCCGCCCCTGCTCGAACCTGGGACCTCAGCTAATATTTCCTCCCACCTGGTGGGAGAATTAGGCCGGGTATGCGTGTGACATCTTGTCTCAACTCTCAATCACATTCATCAAACTTGCAATCCTGACCTTCTATTCGCGCGTCTTCACTCTCCGCCAGCGGGCTTTTCGGATCGCCCTCCAGATCATGATTATATACACCATCGGACTTGGATTTAGTGGCACGATCACGCTTATTCTACTCTGCAACCCGCCACGGTACTTCTGGTATCGGGCATACGCATTGAATCTGATCCCACCGCCATTCGAGCTAGAGGGTAGCTGTCTTAACAACCTCGTCACCGTGGGTCTCCTGTTGGCCTTCGATTTGCTGGAGGACGTTTTCCTATTCATCATGCCGATATTTGCGCTCTGGGGCTTGCAGATGACAAAGCGAAAGAAATTTGGAGTCTTTCTCGCCTTTGGCGTCGGTGGCTTTGTGGTCGGAACGAATGTGATTCGCATCTATTACACTTTCCGGATCACGAATTCCGGGGATCTGAGCTACAGCAATGCTAATGCTTTTATCTGGACTGCGTGCCAGTGTAGCATTGGTGTTGTCTCTGCGAGTATCCCTGCAATGGCTCCACTCTTCAAACTTGCCTCTTCCTCTATCAACAGCCGCCGGAAGCATGCCAGCTCTTATAACCGCTTTGCGAATGGTAGCGACAAATACGGCAGTGCTTATGGAGATGGCACTCTGAGGACGCGACCTGAGGCTGCGACAACGAATATAGGTATGAACGTATTTGGAATGGCTCCAGGCGCTATTGGAGAACTGGACGCGGAAAGCACAAAGAACTTGGCACAGGAGATGTCGGACGAGAATTACAGACCATACACAGACAGAAGCATTTGAGAGATATATATATATATATATACAATGACACATACATTTGGAGTTACGGCGTTCTGCGTAATGCGGTTTCTTAGGATTGACAACTGGTGAAGATTCTATGCATGCCGGGCTAGTCTTTGCCTAGGCCCTAGGAGACTCTAGAACCATATAGACGTTGGAAATAGATTTTTTTCTCCCGGTACCGTACTTCTTAAAATTATGTTATACCGAATTGAATAAGTCTGTTCCCACCAAGCCTAGATCATGTCCAATATCTTGACTAACTCCCAAGCCCTACTAGGCTACCACATCCGGATTCCCAATTTGAGCCTACAAGTTGGGAACCTTAGCGCATGTGTGGAATTGAAGCGAGAAAAGGACGAAGACATACCGTGGCATTTAATATCCGATTTGTGACCAGCCAGCCATTACTTGTGCGGATCAAGGTGTCAACGTACCGACCGTACGTAGTGAGAAACTGGCCCGCGAGATCCCCCTGGCCAAAGAATGTACCCTGCAAATATACACTGGAGTTTGCAGTACCAGCGACCGTGTCGACATCGATGATGGTAGCACTCTGATCATGGTGGCTAATCGTGCTATTGATGAACTCGCCCAAACCAGCCTGGATGTCACTCAGACCGCACAGGGTGCCCCCGATCCCGAAATTGGCGCATGCATCGCTGGCAAAGATTCGACTCAGGAGGCTCAAATCGTGCGTGTCGACCGCTATCGAGAAGAGGTAGAGCGTCTGCTGAATGGCTTGCATGTCGGGTAGGGCATCGAGAATGCTGGAGCTCAGAGGGGGGTTATTGGTAGCCACAGCAATGCCAGTCAACTGAAGCAGGCCAAGACAGGCAGGTAGGACACGCATCGTTCTGGAATAACCTTGGGACTGCCTTGAAGGAGCAAGAGACTGCGAGGAACGTCAAATGGCGAATTGGCTCCAGAAAAAGGACCGATGTACTGTACTACTTGCTTTATAGAAGATCGTCTAGAGCCGGAAGCAACCGAAAGGATCTGGCATGGGCCCTGGCCAGACACGGTTTACACGTGTCGCCCATGCTCTCATTGCAGGGCAGCACGGCGGTCTGACGATATCAAGCCTGTAATCTCGGCGGGAAGCCGTGTGCCCAGGCATGCTTGAGAGACCAGAAGCAGTGGAGTGGGACAGAAACCCCCCTTCGCGGGCTAGATCTGGTTAGACAGGAATAGCTTCTTACCAGGAACTTCTTCCTAACCATTCTAAAATTCACATTCAGTCTATAATTGCATTGTCCTTGTATATGCCACTATATAAGCAGAAGCACATCCCACACGGGAAGGGGCAGATTCGTCCCTGATATATTGCAATGCTGGGAAGCCAAGTCGTGCGTGAACAATAGGTGAAGATCTCAACTCACTCCGCTCCTCGCGTTCTAATAATAGATCCATGATCGAGGAACCCGATATCAGGTGGTCCAATACCCGGGAGCGGCCCGTAGATCCCTAGTGAGCCTGTCTGTATCCAAAGCACGTCGAGTGGTTTCTCGGCCGACATAAGCGAAGTGAGAAGATCACGTCGGCCTGCTTCTTACGGCCAAGAAGCATCTTAATAAGACCGCACGCCGCCGCCACGTTGAATCCTTCGAGATGCAGAGCTCAGAAATGGCGTCGGTCGACCAGGTGCTGGTGGACATCGTCAAATACGTATATCACTACGACATCCAAGCCGAGGCCGCCTTCCGCCGCGCCCGCGAGCTGCTGCTCGATGCGCTGGGATGCGCCATCGAGAGTCTGGACGACGCTGGTGTCGTCGGCTTCATTGGCATGCCGGTGCCTGGAACGGTCGTGCCAGGTGGATTCCGCCTCCCCGGCACGGCCTTGGTGCTGGACCCAGTCAAAGGCGCTTTTGACCTCGGCAGCATGATCCGATATCTCGATCATAACGACGCTCTTCCCGGAGCGGAATGGGGACATCCTTCAGATAACCTGGGTGCCATCATCGCGACGATGGACTGGCTTGCACGTTCTCCCAAGGAAGCCAGGGGCCAAGCAATGACCATACGTACTTTGCTTGCTGCGATGATCAAGGCTTACGAGATCGAGGGCTGTTTTCAGATCGCCAACTCTTTCAACGCGGTCGGCATCGACCATACCATTCTTATCAAAGTCGCATGCACGCCCGTGCTGTCGTGGCTCATGGGCTTTTCGGAAGACCAGGCTCTCGCAGCTCTGTCACAGGCCTTTATGGATGGACATCCACTGCGGACATATCGTGCTTTTCCCAACACGATTTCTCGCAAAGGTTGGGCGGCTGGCGATGCTTGCATGCGCGCTGTTCAACTCACCCTCCTCACCAGAGCGGGCCAGCAAGGAGCACCTCACCCGTTAACCGCTCCTCGGTGGGGGTTCTACGAGGCCCTCTTCCAGAAAAAGCAATTCCTATTCCCAAAGCCATACCGCGAGGAGATCGTGCATAGGGCCGTCGTGAAGTTGATACCGTGCGAGGGTCACGGGCTGACCTCCGTCGAAGCGGCGCTCAAGCTCAGCAAAGAGCTTAGAAGCCGTGAGCTTGATCCTGCAACCTCAATCGACAGAATCGATATCCGCACACATAAGCCGGCGATGACCATTATTGATAAGCCAGGTGAGCTCACGAGTGCAGCCGACCGTGATCACTGCATGCAATACGTCGTCGCCGTCTCTCTCCTCAAAGGACGCGTGATTGAGGCGGCTGACTACCACGACTCGAGCCCGTGGGCTTCAGACCCACGCGTAGCTGATCTGAGATCTAGAATGGCCATGCGTGAGGACGCAGAGTTCACCAAGGCTTACTATATAACGGAGAGTCCAAGTGCCGCAACTGGCATAACAGTGCACCTGAAAGATGGTACTCAGCTAGATGAGGCCGTTGTATACGTGCCAATTGGCCATCCGCGGTCCACAAATGATCTCGAAGGCATCAGTATACAGACGAAGTTTGTGTCGAATCTAAGGAGCCGCTACACAGACAAAGAAATCTCAGCGCTTCAGGCCACGCTCGAGAACGACGATCTTCCCATAGATGCTTACTTCGATATGTGGCACCGCCCGGAAACCCCAAACTTGTTAAAGGAGTTGCGGCCGCACAGATTGTAGATTGTAGTACCACCCTGTGGACAGCGACTGCAATCAGCAACGAATAGAGATACCCAGCAGTACAACGCCTCTCGGGCTACAGAGGAGTTTGCAAGTGGCCTAGGACGAATAATTCTATTGATTAATTTGGTAAAAGTTGAAAGAAAGTAATTTGAATAATAAATACGATTTCCCATTAATGAGCTGTCATCATTGCTGTTACTCAAGACATTATTATGCCCATCGCCACTTGACGCCTCATAACTTTCCGATGGATGACTTGTCATTTTCAACGGCTTCTTCATCCGAGTTATGATATTAGTATCTTACCTCCACAACAAATCTCACGATCTTCCGACTACCAGGTTACACGATCCCGGTGTGGGGGATAGAGGGGAGTAAAGTAAATGAATGATATTTCAGTATGTATAAGGTCCTAATATCAAATAAGCAGCGCTAAACACACTTCGTAAACACCACACACTTCGTAAACACCTTTGATTGTACTCAGGAAACTTCCATCCAATAAATATATAGGAGCATGATGTCAAGCCAAATAAACGTTTGCGGCCGTTATTTCATCATCAAACGAAAGAATCATCCACCTCCTCCATCCGTATCCTCCCTCCAGGTTTTTAATAAAAATCGCTATCTTCATCCATATGTTCTAGTCTATACCCATTATCCAATTCCCCGATGCAGATATCTGACCTATCCATCGTCTCAATGATGTCTTTGAGAAAGAGATAGTCCAACGGCTCCTCCTTCCACTCTGCGTACTGCCGCGCGGTCGTCATCGCGTTTCGGATCTGTCGTCCATTCATCTGGGTACGGGCCAATTCTGACACATGGTATATCAAATCACTAAAGTTGACATTTTCTTCTTCAAGCCTCTCTAGGCGCTGTATAAATTGGCTCCAAATTTTTCTTCGTTGGATTGGGCCGAGCTCAGGGTAATGAATAGCTAATTGGATGTGTGATTTGAAGGTCTTGTTAAAAGGACCCGCTCGACTACTTGCTGTGAGGATGACAATTCCGTCGTAATACTCTAAAGCTCTAAAAAACACTGATACCATTGCGTTATGCTCATGATCACCAGATCGCTGTTCCAGTAATACATCTGCTCCTTCAAGCAGGACCACGCACCCCCAAGTCTCGCCGAGAGTCAGAGCCGACTTAAGGTAATCCTCGACTTGTTTTGGCTCCGTCCCAATGGCTCTACAATCAATAGGATACAATGGCTTCTCGGCAATTTCGGCGACGCTCTCTGCAGTTAAAGTTTTCCCCGTCCCTGGCCCACCTTGGAAGAGGAGTATTGACCCGTTGCCTTTCCCGTTCATCAGATCTGTCGATTTCTCCACCTCGATCCGATTGCTTATGAGAGCTTGAATTAGGCCCTTCATTTTCCTGTCGAGTACTATACTGTCAAATACTTCTTTGTTCCAGACAACTTCAGCTATTCTGTCAACTTCCAAGTCTCTCCACTTTCTATTCTTCAGGCTGTAGCCCTTGACCATCATCAGAGGATGCAAATAGATAAATTTGTTATTAGGGGGGCTTTCTTCCTGAATTTCTTCAGCCCCAAGATCACCAGTGGAGACTTCAACGCAACTATTCTGGTGCTGGCTGTTTTCGGCTTGGTGGAGCTCGCGATATATTTTGAAATCTATCATGTACCTTTCATCACCTGAATGATGATATTCACGGTTTCCGTCCTCGTGATAGGAGACATAGTGTCTTGTACGACATTTCCACAATGTCTCTCCTCTACGCTGAAGTATCTTGACTTCATTTTCACTCACATAAGTCAGTGGCCGTATATTCAATTCATCGATGCTCGTCTCAACGAGATCATCGGCATTGATCTCCAATGAAAGTTTGTAGTTCTGACGCCAAAAGACCCCATTGAATTTCCAGGACCAAGCTTCAACATCCCATCGTTTCATTCGTGAGTCACTCTCGCAATTAGCAGAGGGTAGATTAGATAAAATAGGCCAGGATGTAGAGAGGAAACCTCTGACATTTTGACCCTTCCCTTCTACGAGTACGTCGCCTGGTTTGAACAAATACTTGATGTATGGGCTAGTGATATTACCACTTTCAAGTAGACTGTCGACCATCTCATACTCTTCCGCTTGTTGAAGGAAGACATATTCGAGCAGCAATTTGAATTGCGCTTGCTGTTGACCGGCTAAGTCTGTCAGGAAATTTTCTATGACATCCCGAGTATGGTAAAAGATTAGATAGGGAGCGGAAAGCATTCTCGGGTTCGCCAAGTTGTCTATTCGCTCCATAAATGCTGTAACAGCAAGAGTAAGATCTCTCGTGATAGGCTCCAGATTCTCAGAAGTGTGTTTGACTGGTGGCATGATACCTTGCTCAGCGTCCGTAGAGCCAGGCTTATCCATGGCCACAGCATCATAGTCTCGGTATACAATGAAAGCAATTTCTGGGTGTTCGTCTAAGTATGATGACATGTCTGAGACTGGGAGATTATTTGTAAGATTCCTCGAGTTGGTCTCGTCTATGGTCCACTGGGGAGGTTCGAAGTACATCATGGAAGTCCCATCTTGACATATTCGATAGATGATTTTCATTCTCGATAGTTCCTGTTGTTGGTCGATCGTTTCAGAGCGGCTTACGTCTGCTGGCAACCCAGCTGTGCCTCTCGTACACGAATTTTGGGGAATTTCTGGAGCACTGGTATCAATCAATTGGGGACAATTGGATTCATCATCCTGACTGGGTCCTGGCGTAGAAAAGGGCGACATGCAAGTTGAACTAGGAGTGTCATGATTTATGGAGCCTCGTACGGTGACGGGAGACTGATCTGATGCGATTCTGGTCTGTTCAGCTACATCATCATCGATAGTCTGAAGGCCCATATCAGGCGTAGGAACTGAACTGGTTGTAATGTCTACATGGTTTTGAGAAGAACTAGGATTCTGGGACAAGGGATCAAGCACCTTAAGCAAGAACGCCCCCATGTTTTGACGCACCACCGACAACTGGGACATTTGATAATCATCCGGCTTAGGCTTGCCCGTGTTGGGAAGGCTAGGAAGGATGACAGATTGTTGTGTAGCCCTATTGCTTTGTTCAACTGAGCTATCAGGGGTTTTCCGAGAGTCCATGGTAAGGTCGATAGCTGCACAGGGTCTTGCGTTAAAAGACAATGGCTCTTGTTCTTGCTCTTGCTTAGCCATCATGTTTCTTTTCTTATTTTGCTGCTCCAACTCATCCACCTGCATATAAGAATCTTCTGAAGTGTGGTCACCATCAACAGGCGGCGGGTCCTGATTCCGGACATATGTGATGCCCCTTTTCATGTTTTGCCGATCTAACATAATCTGTTGTGCTTGATAGTATTGTGAAGGATTGTCATTATGAAAGCTCGGATTGGTAGGTGGTAGAACGCCATGCTCCTGTCTAGCCATTATAAGCCTTTTCTTGTTCTGATGTTCTAATTGCAGTAGTAGAATTTGATAATCTTGAAGATTGTCCTGTCTAGCCATCATAAGCCTTTTCTTGTTCTGCTGTTCTAATTGCAATAGTTGCATTTGATAATCGTTGGGAAGGTGATTATTATCAGTACTCGGATTGAGAGGTGGTAGATCGTTATGCTCCTGTTCCCGTCTAGCCACCATAAGCCTTTTCTTGTTCTGCTGTTCCAAAATATGTAGTTGCCGTTCATAATCTTGCATAACGGGATGATCATAACCACTCGGATTGATATGAGGTCGAGTATACTGTTGCTCATATTGAGGGGTATCGACAAGAGGAAATGTAGGAGCTCGCGAGGATTGGACGGATTGAAGTTGATTGTCCTCTTGTGGATTCAAAGTTTTGCTACAGTTGCCTGACGATGAAGTCAAAGCCGGCAAAGTGTGACCTCTTGGATCGCTCGACAACTTCGCTGTGGGTTGATCATTCGTGGCGAGGAATCCCCGGGCACGACAAGACCCTGAGATTGGATCTGGTGCCATGCTGGTGGAGGATTGAATACCATTAGGACGCTCGCCCACACTATAGTATCCTGCGGTCGGGGAACGGGGGAGGTTGGAAGCCTTTTGCACCCTGATCTGTTGTCTTTGAACCTCTACACCTTCCATCTCTTCCAACTCCTGCAATATCCCCATGTCATTTCTATTATGGTACTCTCCGTAAGTGCCATCTTCGTAATTCTTGCCCTTTGCCAAGCCCGAAACCTCCTCTCTTTCTCCCACGCGTGGCATCATTTCCCTTGAATATGGAGGTCCAGCCAGGGCCGCACGGCCGCACGGCTGCACGGCTGCACGGCTGTGGGTAGTGTGGTATGTTTTTTTAATACTTGGTTCTGTTGAGTTGGTCTGGATACCAAAGTATATCAGATGTGATATCAGGATGCGCTCGAAAGGAACAGGACGTCCAGTTGCGTGTGTTATCTCTTATACAGGATAGCTTTTGAAGGGGATTCAAGGCAAACAGCAACTCACCAAATGAGAGATAAATGTGGTTGGGTCGCTAAAGGCTGGTGTGGTGGTACAAGAACAAAGCGGCCAATCGGGGAAAACGTAATGAAGTGGACACCTCCAAAATATTGAAAAGACCAAAAACGAGGCACGCCTCGAAGTTTCGCTCATCGAACAGCATAGCCTACCTTCTGATATAACTCCGCGTCTCTCATCCTCCGATCCGGCATTCGAGATTCCACGCCCGTAACGTTGATAAAAGCCTGCACGTTGGAATTGCACTCCGATGTCAGCAGATGATGAGATATCAGAGGATGCAATCAGGTCTGCTGTGTATCTCTGTGGACTGGTAAAGCTATGGAACGTGAATGCTGAGTTCCCAGGAATAGCTTTAGTTGATCATCTAGGTGAGGGAATGATAGATATTAATAGAACAAAAGGAATGATCAATTATGTTTTCATATTCAATCATTCCAAGAAAGTCAATCGGGAAGAGTATTATTAGACCCAGTGTCCCTACCATCTGAACCCTTATCTAACGCAAAAAAACTAAAGCACCCAGCTATAAATCCAGTGACTTTCAAGTAGAAGTTGAAGAGTTCAATCAGTGAAAAAGATAAAAACAACCAACCACCCCTGATATCAAACTCGGGTATCACTATTATGGCAAATGGCTCGGTACCAGGTACCCTCACAAACATCCAACCAAAGATCATCAATACACCATCCCAAAGTCCAGAAATATCACAAGATCGATGCAAACTGCAAAATCCTTCTCGCTCCTGTATCTCTCGGCCGCAGTAGGGTGGTGGAGGCAGGGGGAGATATACAACTGATCCCCGTCTTATGGAAATGCCAGAAGACAGGATGCATTTGAACCCACTGACAACCTCTTCTCTCTCTCTCATCTGCCCACCAAAAAGAAATACCTCCCGGCCGGCCCAATTCACCCCCAAAATAAAATAAACTCCTGTTATGCACCAACCGACCGATCGCAATCCGCCCCGCTCTTTCCCAGGAGAGTGAACCCGTATCCGTCACATATTCGTATCTCTGCGGTATCATTTCGTGTCATGGGGGGGTCGTGGCATAAAAATGCGGGTATCTTATGAAGGGTAATGGTCATGTAAAGTATGGGTGAAAGTATGTATATACACGAAGTATAAAGTTCCTCTTGCGTAGGTTTCTATAAGTTTAAATTCGTGAAGAAGGTAAGGGACGAAGGAGGAGAGGATGGGACCTAGTAAGCCCGGGTAGCCGCCGCATTCTCATTCGTGGCGACGGCGACAAGGGCTTCAAATCGAAGATTGCTTGCCTCTTCTGATTTCGGCGTCTGGTCTGCGGTGGGAGGGGGATGCTGCGAGACAGGCATGTACGTGTATGAAGGTACAACGCTGCTTGTTGGGTAGGTCAAGCCGTTCGCACCGTGTGGTTGGATCTGCCGTGGGTTCGCGGCACGAGGTTCCAGATAGCCATCGGGGTGAACGATTGATGGATTATAGTCTACGACGGCAGAGCCACTAGGGGTGCCCGGCACACCCTCAGAACTGCTGGAATCCCCTGGAGAGGTTCGTTGAACCACCACTCGAGGGTCGTAGATGTCGGTAGGGAGCGGTCCGTGATACCAGCCGCGACGTTTAGCTTCCCTCGGGGTGATTGGCGGCGCGCTATTCGTATGTTGATGGTACGAACTGGATTGGCCTGGCCGCGGCGTGTATGCTGATTGCTCAAACCTGACGGTTGGGTGGCCGATCTGGGATTGCTCGGCTTGTGCTTGAACAGCCCTATTTGCTTCCGAGGCCCATGATCCGGCGGTATCGGTCGGGGTAGCCTGAGCAATATCTAGGCGATGATGAGGACTGTTTTGCATGCTCTTATCCCACTGCGGTCGCTCATCTCTATATTCTGGCTCCGGAAAGCGCACTCGAGATGGGGGATCGATCATCATCATCGGCGTATGGTTACGCCGTGGGGGTGCGGATGGATCCACGGGGTCAAAACTCTCGATGCCGGGAAGGCGGGTGAGCTGTTGATGTGGTGGTGGTGCGTTACTTGGAACGGTTGGTGGCTGAGGGAGTGGTTGAGATGGCGGCGCGTAATGAGGAGGCATGACGACATTTTGAAACCTGCTTTGTTGAAAGTAATAGGTTTCATTATGCCATGTTCGCCGTCTCTCGTCGAAGATGGGGTTCCCATAATCCCTCCTGGGTAAGATGCCACTGGTCGCGCTGGTCGGACTCGAAATCATCCTGCCGGATGGAGAAAATGCACCCGGATGGGATGAGTTGATCTGGGTGAAGGAGGGAGAACCATACGAGCTTCCCAGCGGCGATTGGAAAGGATTCCCGGATGGGACGGATAACCGCCGCCCCGGCGTTCGATGCCCCGAGTACAGGCTGGATGGGCGAGAATGGCCAAGAATGGGTGATTGCATTCCCGAACCATATCTGGGACTGTTCTGGCCGGTGGAAAAGGTAGCCGACGTCGGGGTACTGAAGCCGCCGGGAGATTGGGTATGCCGATGATATTGACTGGATGGGCTCTCGGCACGATAGATCATCTCCTGCGACCGTCGTGCTCTCGGATCGGCCATGACCAAGGGGGGCGGACGCCTCCTCAACTCGCTGGGTTGGCTGTAGGAGGATCCCACGGACCCGATGCTTGACGCGGACAGGGAATTGCGCTGGTGGCCGCGAACGGGGCCTGGCCCGGACTGGCTCCCCGCTGTTGACGCTCTCGACCTATGCCCTTGAGCTCTCACTCGGTCTGTGCGGATCTGTCTCTGATATCGTGTTCCCGACGCGGCGAGTGAATCGTGGGGAATCTCCTCGTTGAGATGAACCGTCTGGGCATGCTGTCGCAGATTATCAAGGCGGGAGAATTTGCGACCGCAGTGGCATTCAAACGGGCGTTCGCCGGTGTGTTTTCTGCCGAAGTTAGTTAGTTAGTTAGTTAGTTAGTTCGTTGGGCCCTCATCTGTTCTCCCGTGAAAGACGCACCTGATATGCCTGGCCAGATGTTCGCTCCGGGTGAAACCGAGCTTGCACGGTGGGAAATCCGTACAGTAGAATTTTTGGGATTTCCGATTCTTCTTCGACCGCGAACCGTCGGCGTTGGTGCTCTCATCTCCCGATCCATCTTCGCCCTCTTCCGATCCGTCCATGTCCACATCCTCGGATTCTTGGGACCGGGCCGAGTGCTGGGAATCGCCTCGATGCAAAGACGACTCGCCGTGAGTGGGAGGTGTCGCCCCGGCCGGGAACGGTGACGACGACGGGAGGGGTCTTTGGTTTGCGAGGCCCTCGAAGGAAGGGTTCGTCGGGGTTGATGCTTCGTCCATGCGATTCACCGGCAGCGGGAGGCTGGGCGCCGTACTCGGTCGCGGGGTCGTCGGACTCCTCTCCTCGCCATTGCGATCGTAGGGTTGAGGGGCGAGGTTTGTATTCACGGGAGAAAAGGCAGCCATGGTGTGATGATGGCCGCGATGGACGCGTCCGCTGTGGGATAAGAGGAGAAGGAGGAGGAGGAGGAGGCTGGTGGTGGGTTGGGGGGGGGGGAGATCAGCCAGCGGAAGGAATGCGACCCGAATCGTCGCCGGAGGGTCGATGAGGAGAATGTCTGAGGTGGGACGATGGGAACGGATCCTTCTATCGCCGCATCAAAACTGAGCTCTTCGCGATGAGGGTTGGGTGGTGTCAGCAGAGGAGGGAGGCAGGACGCAGGTCGGGATCTGGGAACCAGCTGTCGTTCCGCGGTCCTCAGGGCGCGGAAGAATCACAATGCAGCCCTACCAGCGATACGTTGAAGGGGGGTGCTCTGGTGATGGAGAGGATGAGGTCGAACGATCGGGGCTAGATGGCTGTATCCTGCGATAGGGGTGCTCGTTCGATAAGAAGATGGC